>JBCFYV010000003.1:56959401-57024764 GCA_039000515.1 Timema cristinae | reverse complement strand
AGGAAAGAAGCGGGGAGCAATCCCACTACACAGTGCCGGTTAAGTAGGCCCAAGTAAACAAGGCTCCACATCACGAGCAGGCCACGTACTGCCCTCTGTCGTTGTCGATGCTCGAACCGGTCACGTGCAGTGTTTTGAGAACGGCGAGGGAGAGTAACCCTTCTTATGGCCCCGGTCTTATTACATGAAGTATCTGAGACGTGGTATGTAACACATGGATATCTACACATTAATAGACTTGCATTTATATAAGGGAATAATTTATGTATTCTTGACCAATGATTAAGTGAAGCAATTTTGGGCAGTAGAGGGCTAAATTGGTTAAGCCGTTACATTAATACCCTATACACCAAGTAATAGCCTGATCGGTAAAATGATTTAGGCTCTAGTCCGAGATACAGACAGACATACTGCAAATCAAAGATATATTTTTTTCTGTTTCATGGAGTCCTACTATAAGTTACCGTGGGAGTCCACACACGGTATTGTACCGTGATCTCTGCTAGCTCCTACAGTAGTTACCACCCTCTTTTTTTGAGTCTTTTGCCTTATGCCTCTCAAACAGATTTCAACTAACGCAAAGAGTTGGTATTCGTTGGGGCACATAACGTTTTGCACTCATCCACCTGTTTTGATCAGATTCTCTGTGCAAAGCCTATGGGCTTTATCAGAAAATATTTCCTCTGCGTAGACCAACACAAAACAACCGAATTGCTGTAATTTTGGTCACTTGCAGTGGACCAAACTCAAAATAAAATTTAATGAATGTGTGAGCCTAAATAATATTAAAGCTATTAGTTGTTTTTTTTCTAAATAGTTTTGTTTGGCAAAAGTGTTTTCTTTCTAGAGAAGTATTTATTATTTTATGAAATAGCTATTAAATAAAAATAAAATACGTAATTTATTTTTAATTTACGTAAATTGTCTTTGGATTTGGTTTTAGAAATAGCTACGTCTAGTTGATTTATATTATAAATGGATCTCACACACCACGTATCTTACTTAATATATCTGTGTAGACCAATAAAAATCAGTTCAATTGCGGCCATTTTGTCGCTTTCTGTGAGTTAAACTCTAAATTAAACTTAATAAATGTGTAGGGTACATGAAAATTAAGTTTTTAGTATATAAAACATTTTGGTTGGTACAGTAAAAGTTTATACATGAAAATATAGTGACGTGGCGTAACATTTCATGGAGTGTTGCCAGGGTAAGCAGAACTTATTAGGACAGAAGAGCCTGTTTCATATTAAGAATTAGTACGTCTAGAGTGCAGTGCTTTGCTAAATGCAAAATGACTACCCAAACTCGAATGGAGTGGGCCATTTTCTTATATAAAATTGGCTTATTCCTTTCTGGTTTAGGTAGATGTTGACCTGTGTGTAGTGGAGCACCACACTTGTTATATACATACTATGTCTGATTATGAAACTGACCCATTCCATTCTGGTCTGTGTTAGGTGTCGTCATTTATTTAGTATAGCACCACATTTGATGTATACTAGGTGTGAAAAGGGTGACCTGGTGGTCTAGGGGTAAGGTGTCAGACTTGTTTGCTGGGGGTCCGGGGTTCAATTCTCGGTCCCGGCGCAGATTTATCTGATTACCAAACCCTTCCCTCACCTCTGACAAGACGTGTATTAATCACAACCTGTGAGTGCTTGAAATAACAGGCCTCCCCCGTGGTTCGGATCCCACGTTAAACTGTAGGTCCTCCATTTCATCTCATAATCACTCTAACATTACACATTAACGTAAGTGCGTACAACTCGGTCGGGTAGTAAGAAGGGGTGATACTAATAATAATAATAATAATAATAATAATAATAATAATAATAATAATAATTATAATAATTATAATAATAATAATTGTGAATATGAAATTATCCCTATATCTTTGGGTTTTTCCATCCTTCTTTGTGCCCGTTTGATCAATAATAAAAGGCTCTACTCCATATACCTCACATGAGAATGTAGTCCATTTGACACCTGATCAGTTAGTGCTCTAGTGAGTGAACACAAGCCACAGTTACAGTTTTAAACAAGTTCTACTTAATCTGGCATCAAGCAACGCAACGTTATATCCGGACAACTGGGCACCGCCAAATGGGTGCTTATGAACTAGGTACTGGGCAGACTGGACGTCAGGGTATTTAAAAAAAACACTATAATTGTAAAAAATGAAAATAAAAATTAGTTTACCGTTAGGTTAAAATATGTTAGGTTTGGTTAGGTTAGGTTAATTCATCTATATGTCTTTTATTTTACGCAAAATTATTATTTTTCATAGTTTTTTTGTGTTATAAATAATTTCAAAATTTTATAATATCAAGTATACCATCTTTATAAATATACACAAGTTTAGTTTCGTCTATTATTAATTTTTTTAAACAACTCTAAAAATGAATATCTAGTAAAAAAATAAGATCGCGTTTTTACAGTGGTGCCCAGTTGTCTTGGCGCCTGGTCTTATCAACACCAAGTCCGCAAGCACCCGGTTGGCGGCGCCCAGATAGTGGCACCCAGTTGCCTTAGACCAAAGCCACGTCCCTGATAAAATCGTTTATTTTAACAAACAACCACTTACCTAATTTTTTTTTAAATAATTATATTTAATTTTTATAAATTGCCCTTTTTATTGGGTCTTTATGAATACCTAAGCTACATCTTTCAAGCCTACTTCTTTTTAATAGAAATATCTTGTAAACCAAATCGATTAACGTAGTTTTCAACACTTGTTGTGGGCCAAACTAAAAATTAAATTTAATAACTGTTTGCATGAGAATAAAGTATTTAGTTTCCACAAGATTTCTTTAGCGAAATCTACCTCTTTCTACGATAATATAGCTTATTTTATTATAACGACGATTAAATAAAATACGTTTCATTTTCAGAAACAGGCCTTTTGATTTTATCTCTAGGAATAGCTACGTCACCAATTTCAAGTCTTTATAATATTTTTAATAGAACAACTGGAAATTTTATGAATTTAAAAAAGCTAATTCTTTGAGATGGGAAGATTGATATAGTAAGGTCTGTATACTACGGTACTGGATATATGCTAATGTAGATCAACAATATATGAATGGGTGTTAAATATTTACGAAGAAATATTTAGTTAAATAAATAGATAGCTAGGCAATATAAAATAGAGTGTCTGCATTAACTGTTACCTGACGTTTTTAAATAATCCCTATTGAAACGCATATTAAATATTCTCTCTAGATCTTTCTTGTTGTCACTAAAAATAATATCTATAATTTTCCAAATTTGTTTTTTAAGACCAAAATAAAATGTAATTAATAAAATCTAAGAATAAATTAACGAGTTATTAGCATACTTGATTATTTCTGAGAAACCCGTACCGGTGTGCAAGCGGACCAAGGATTAAGTATCATCTAGACCTTTTTTCCAATATTGAATACTGGGACTCTATTACCGGCTATGTTTTCTGGAGTGTTTGTAAATTTGTTCATATTTTACCTACATATAAATTTGGGTACAATTCTTTTCAATTTGATCTTTCTCATCCTCACTCCATCTGTGGATAACGTAGATAGCCCAGACTGGTAATAAGAAGTAAAAAATACACACATAACTATTTTCAAAGTGTCCCATCCAACGTCATTTGTTTCAGCTCTACTTATTAAGAGCCAGTCTCAACTTCCGAAAAACACATAACTTAGGTAATACAGCTTGAACCAGGCGTCGCATTGTTATGCAGTTTTTCATATTTTAGTAACATAAAAATTGTGATCGATAAAATGGTTTTAAAACATTTTGTAAACGTAACAAAACTAAAAAGACAAATATTTATAAATATAAAAAATTATTAAACGTAACTCAATCTTACTGTTGTCAAATGAAGAATGCAGAAGAATGCACATCTATAATTTTCCTGGTTTGAACCCAATTTCTCATTTAATTGAACGTTTAATAGGTTCTTAAGATGGGAGCGAAAGGAACGCGAGTCGAGAGTAGTGTTTTACAGTTTTTATAGCAAAACTTTTTTGACAAAAATAAAAAAGATATTGCTCCAGTAGAATTAAATAGTTTAATTTTCTTCACATGGTTATATAAAAAGTATCATGAGCATAATAAAGAGAGAAAATTATCATTAAATTACAGGACACCTTTAACAGATAGGCCTATCCAAGAACTTTTGAGGTCATCATATTAAAAAAAACTATATTTCTAATGGAGGCTATTTGATTTCTTTTGACAAAAATAATTTGTTGATAAAAATACTGCAAGAATACTGTCCTTTGATCGTATTCCATTATCTCCCACACTAATCCTCCACAATTTCATTTTAACGTTAGCTTAAATTTTAAAAAAACACTGCAATATGATCCTATTTCTGTGAACAGTGCACACCGCTCTTTTCAGGCTTTCAAGTTAAGGAATACACACTTGATTTTACTTTAATGACCAACATAGAGTAAAATTATTATGAATCAAAAGAACTATTTAAAAAAATTATTAATGGATTTTAAGTTAATATTATTGTTTTGTGTACAAGTAAGACAATAAACATTTGAATGTGTTCAACAGTACATTATATTCATATAACTTAGTAATGTCAACATAGTTTAGGACGTCAGTTTCGTAATAGATGTCAAAATTCAAATATATATATAAAAGCAAAATTTGATCGATATATTTCTTAGAATTTAAAATTCAAATTACTTGAAATGAAACATTTTTTAAACGTCCACCATCTTGAAACAACCATATTGCCAAAACATATTGTATGTCGTTCGGGCAAAGTTCAAAGATTGTCCCTGCCAAAATACGTTAAAATTTGTCTATTTATTGGGGAGCAATCGCGGAGCCAAAAGACAGATTAAATCCCAAATTTCACTGCATTCAGGCTACTATGTAATTAAGGGGAAGTGAATGAGTTAAAACTCCTACCACACAAATCAGACCCAGGCGTGCGAGAAGATTACAAACCCCTGGTGGTAAAAAAAAACCTCGAGTGCTTGGAATTGTCAAGTGAGCAAATGCTAAGAATATTCACTCCATTACTACAAGAGCCCACGTCAAAACGTTCAATGGATGGGTTTATGTAAAAGTGTCAGTAAAGGGTGGCGGGCACGCAGACGGGCCTAAAACCATGTGAAGTGTGTTATTTGCAGTTACTTATGAGGACAGCTGTACAAGCACTCGAACCACTCGAATCCAGTAAGTGAATTAGTGAGTGAGGAAGAGACAGAGTGATGATCGACTCTATTGGGTGAGAGAGATAGTGTGTGTGTAATGGGAGCAGATCGTGTGATGGGGGTGGGGGTGGGGGGGGGGAGAGCTCTTCGCTCTAGAAGATGAATTAGGATACTAAGCACACGTCTTAACATAGGCCTACATTACATAGTCTCCGACAACATTAGAACACTCACATGTTGTACACCGAGTTTACACATGTGCTCAATACTCACATGGTTGAGGGAGGCAGGGAATGAATGAAATAGTTGTTGCCCTGCCGTGGGTAAGAGCGTGAAGACACCACTCTTGACTACTTTAGAATACTCACGTGGCTTACACTGGGCTTACACATGTCCTTAATACTCACATGGTTGAGGTAGGCAGGGAATAAATTAATGTATTGAGATCTGTCCATGGGTAAGAGCGTGGAGAATCTTTTATCATGTTGAAACTATTCAGAAACCATTCCCTTGCAGTTACACCCTCTTATGGGTTGAATTTAGAAAAATTCCAAAATATTTCTGAATTGATACCAAAACAGAACCTTTCTGCCAATTTTCATCTTTAAAGCTCAAGAATTTAGGAATAAATGAAACAAAATCTCCCTCCCTTCTCCCACTGAGGGTTTGAATTATATATATATAATCCGTTACTTAAAATGAATCTCTCAGCCATGTTTCAACTATCCAGCTATCCAAATGGTTTGGAAAATATGGGAAAACCCTCCCATTCCCACTTCACTTCCTTCGGGATTGAATTTCCAAATATTGGCAAAAAAACTGTGAAACTTTAAATAAAAAATACCTTTCCGGCCAAGTTTACTTTTTCCAGATCAAGCAGTTTGGGATAGCCAGAAAAGCTACCTTTCCCAGATTCACCATCTTAGGAATTGAATTTCGAAAAATACCAAAAAAATCTCTTGCTTGTTAACTAAAGAGAACCTCCCTTCCAACTCTCATCTTTCTACGTCAAGAGGTCTTCACCCTCCATTTCAAAAATTTCACAAATATTCTTGTCCATTACCTTAAAATTACCTCTCTGCTAAGTTTCATCTTTCCAACTCAAGCTGTCTGGAAAACACGAAAAAACCACCCCATCTTTTTATATTAAGATAATTGGTTCATTCAGTTTAAGTCAACATCTTTCAAGGATGTATAATACATATTTTTATTTCTCACAGATTATATTTTTGATGATTTATTCAGTGAACTATATACACTTCTGTTTTCCTTTACTTCACGACACACACAATCATTGACCTGCCCGGTCCATTGCTTGGCTAAGTGTCCTGTCTCCTTTTAGAGTGCTGATGTAGCTGCTCCCAATTCTAACGGCGATAATGAAAAATTATCATCATATAGGACGCAACATACCATACTTCTTGAAAGGAAATACTTTCAATAGTTATTCCTAAAAAGTTTGATACAATAAATACAATCATTAGACATAATAAATATATCAATAACAGTAGTAATCATATAAATTACATTGATTAATATTTGTAGATAAAATAACTCTTGACACACAAAAACAACTAGTAGTTGCGAAAAGGTACAGTAAGAATGTTCTAGGTTAATATGTTTTATTATAATTAATGTAGCCTATGTCAGATTCCATTGGGGGTAGACACAGTCTTCCAGCGGCTCTCTTTAACACTCCATGTGATGTTCTGATAGTGGCAACTCGCACCAACCCATCGCTTCCCGGAAGGGAGTCGATGACGAGATCTATATTCCATTTTAGGGGGGGGGGGGGGGTGTTGTCATCTCGGAGTAGAACCAAATCTCCTGCCTTCAGGTTAGGTCTTTTCTCTGACCATTTGGCACGTTGCTAGAGCTGGGTGAAATATTCCCTGAACTACCAGGCCCATAGTCATTGGGATCAGAAGGCATGGAAATTAAAGGTCAGGAGTTAAGGCATGTCTCTATTAATTCTAGACAAGTGCACATTTCTTCCTATGTTAACGAAGCTATTCCCATCAAGCGTTTGAGATAATATTTAACTGGTTCAACTGCCGCTTCCTAGAGCCCTCCAAAATGAGGCGACCTTGGTGCAATAAATGCAACTCGATGTTGTCCTTTATCGACCAGTCCATTGCTTTTGTAGATGAATTGAAGATGTTTTCATGTTTCAAATAACCCGGAAACCATAAGTTGTAATTCGCTGCAATTTGATCAACGACAATTACATGTTAATAAGGGTGTAATGCTCAGTGGCTATTAATTCCCTATCATTGTGATTGTTAGTTTACGCTTAGTAAGCACATATTTCATATAACCAATAAGATAACTTTAGTTTAATTCCCTGGGTTCCAATTATTACTGCCTAACTGAGATAAACACATATCCACAATCATAGGATAGAAAGGAGTAAGGTATAATCTAGTTAAAGTGTAACCACATTTACTTGAACAATGTGTCATAGACCAGGAACCAAAAACACCTTCAAAACTTCTGGCCTGGATTTTTACCTCAACATTCCAGTCAATGTCAACCAGACAAGACGAGACACAAGCCTTTATAGTAGGTATACGTGCCACACCATTGTTGCTAAAACTGTGGTTATTAGTTGGACACGAGACGGAAGTTTCAAACCCTCACATTAACCCCCATTAGAGGGTGTTCAGAGTTGCGCAAAGAATGACACCAAACAGCAACAGCCCTTTCTCCCTTTTATTACATTTTATTTCTCACGCAAAACAGCGTTTACTGCTCCGGTGACGTGTGACATTAATAAAACAACTACACCCCCTCCATGGTCAACCCCCTTTCCCCACCCTCTTTTCCTACGTGTTATAGAGTTGTTTATGAAACGTGTAGGCAGTTCAGAGAGCTATTAACTAAAATATGGTCCAACTGGTGCCATGGTACCAGAACGATCGCCACTAGAAGCGTCCTTATATACCAAGTCGCTGTCGATAAAACCGTTTTCTTTCTAAGTAATATCCTTAAAAGCTTCCTAACCTTTACCTCAAAACTCGAAGTCACTTCTCACTTGAAGCTTTTAAAGTTATTCTTCTCTTTTGGTTTATTTTACTAAAGAATAATTGATGGCAGTCTATTTTGCTAACTATATTAATTCATCATGTTCAATGAAATAATCCCAACATATTCTTGTCATAAGTACGATTGCAATTTAAACACAAGTCTTTTTTCATGGAATCGTATTGTGTATTTTTAAATTTATTACTTTTATAGAGAAACCTCATTCATAAATATGAAGCTAAAAGAGTTTTCTATTTTTTAAAAGAATACATAATCAATGCTATATAAAAACTATGCTTTTTTTTTCCAACAAGGAAATTTATTTTAAATTTTCTTTTACGTTCAACAAAAGAGTTTGCCCTACTTTCGCTTGGTGTGTTATAGTAGCCTTCTTTGAAAACAGTTTCCAAAGAAATTTGTGCTAATTACTTCCGATGACATTTTAAAATGACCCAAATAAAATGCTACACGACGTCATTGGCACTACTGAAAGTGATAAATGGATATAGTGTTGATAAGACAACCTATCGGCACATATAAAAGTTAATGTTTAAAATATGTATAATTTTTTACTATCAACGAATGTTCATAGTATTTCAAGCTAATTAAGGTATATTACCTCTAAATACATCCTTCCTCTTCCCTAACCTATTAAAATAAATATCATATATGCGTATGACCTGGAAGGTAATAAGACGCGATGATAAAATAAAAAGTCATGGTCCTTAGTGTGACTTCCCCTCGCACTGGCAATCACTCAGTTTAATGTCAAGTTTCCACATTTTATGTGTCTTGGTTATTTAACCCCCTAAATAGGTAGTCGCGATTTTATATTGAGTAAGGCTCAATGTGGATGAAAAAAAATTTCTAAGGTGTACACCCTAGAGATTTCCCCCATTTCTTGGTTAAAGTTTAAAATGTTTTGATCAATTGAGTTCCTAGTTGTTGAGTGGGCTAAGACATTAGCCTCGACATATTTGATTCTAGAAATACGTTTGAAGTATTTACTTAGTTTCTCTCCTTTAATTTATGAATATGGACCTTGCTACCTAGCTAAAATTATTAGGGAAGAAAAAGTATATTTAAATAATTAAACTAGTCCCCTGTACAGTGTACAATACATTGAAAATAACATTTGCTATCAATCTTGTGTTATTCACAAATCCTTTTTAAATCTAGGATACCTAGATACGAGAATCAAACTCAGGATATTTGGTTCAACGTGCCAAATAACTATTACTAAACTATCCAGGTATGTCCTGTGTCCAACTTCTTATATTTAGATGTAAAAGTTCAATACGTTGGAAAAACATTTTAAACATATTCTGTACCAAAAATTTATGTTGATTTCAATCTGTTGGGTATAAGCGCATGCGCTTACTATAACTGACTTGAACAATCTTGAAGGGTGACCTGGCGGTCTAGGGGTAAGGTGTCGGACTTCAGTGCTGGGGGTCCGGAGTTCAATTCTTGGTCCCGACACAAATTTATCTGACCAAATACTTCCTTCACCTCTGACATGACGTGTATTAAACAAAGTTTGTGAATGTGAGGAATGCCAGGCCGACACCATGGTTCGGATTCCACGTTAAACTGTGGGTCCTCCATTTCATCTCACAATCACCCTACCATTACACATTAGCGTAAGGATGTATAACCCGAACGGGTAGTAAGACGCGGTAATAATAATAATAATAATAATAATAGTAATAAAGCACAAAAATGCGACCACATGTCCACTATAGATTTTGTCATAGACCTAATTAATGAATTGAATTATTTTTAGTTTAAATAGTTTTTAATTTATCTCGACCCCGAGAAAAGATAAGTATTGTGATCGTCAAACAATTGAACTCAAGCTTTTGATCAATGACACCGAAAAATTTTTTTGGCGATGTCATCATCTGTCTGTTTGTCCGTCTATCTATTTGTCAGTCAGTATTTCAGCCTAGAGCCTAAATTATTTTACCAATTATGCTAAAACTATGTATCTAGGTAAGAGAATAAGGGTTGAACTAGCCTATAAGCAATTTATTGTAATAAATATTAATTAAATAGTATAAAATACTTTATGTCAAAGTATTTAATACCATTTAATTAATTTTTATTACAATAACATTTTTATAGTCTTGTTCTCTTTTCTTAATAACGTTCCTTATTTTAATATCTATTTAGAGTGTTTTCTAAAATGTTAAATATCAAGGGCTTTCATAGGGTTTAAACGGGGTATTTCTGGAATTAAATACCTAACCCTAAAATTAAGGGTAGTTTACTGAAGGGCAATAATAGTTCAAATCGATTTCCTCAACATCCGCTCTAACGACTTTGATTACATTTTGTATTTAGGCATCGTTTAAGATTACAAACAAAATTAGAACAATCGTTTTCCCGTAAAAATGACTTTAAGGGTACTTTAGAGAGACCGAAATTTATAGTTTTGATCCGCAACAATTTGGGATGTGAAATAGCTTCATTTTAGACTTGTGCTACTATTAAAAATAGGGAAATTTTAGTCAAGAATACATTTTTATAAACTTGATAATTTTTTAGCTATAATCAAATATACATCTCTTTAATGGAGCCCTTATTTTATGTATTATATTTAGTGGAGTGTTTCTGTAATATATATATATATATATATATATATATATATATATATATAACAAATCTCTCAAGCTTTTAATTAATATTTCTATTTTAAAATAAAATAGTGAGAAAGACTGTGCAGAGGACCATACCATTGATTTTAGATTACTTTCAAATTTTAATTTAAAATTCCCTAAAGTATATGTTATTTATTTCCAACAGATGGTGCTGCTTCAGACAACATCATATATCGCAGCGAATCTCCTTCGTCCGGTCTCCTGTACTCGGCACCCTCCCCACCTTGTCATGTGCCTACTCACCCCACGATAGGGAAGAAACCTGCCCCCCCATACCTCCCTTCGCACCAACACCACCATCACCAACACCAACAACGCAAGAAAAGGTCGAGGGCGGCGTTCTCCCACGCGCAGGTCTATGAGCTGGAGCGGCGCTTCAACCAGCAGAGGTACCTCTCCGGGCCGGAACGGGCTGACCTCGCACATGCGCTCAAACTCACAGAGACCCAGGTGAAGATCTGGTTCCAGAACCGGCGGTACAAGACGAAACGGAAGCAGCTTCAACTCCAGGACCAGTCCTCGTCGGTGATACCTTCCGGAGGCTCATCATCGGCCAAGAGGGTCGCCGTCAAGGTGTTGGTGAGGGATGATCAGCCGGTTCTAGGGGGGTTTGGTGGTGCAGTGTTGGGTAGAAGTAAATCGGGTGGGGGTGTCCGTCATCGCCCTACTGTACCCTCATGCGAGTTTGCCACTGCCCTTCCCTTACTATACTACCCTCTACTGTGCCCACCGACAACAGGGTGACTTCGTCGTCAACGACCCGCCTCAAAGTATATAGTGCAGTGGACATTATTGGTGGGAAGGTTGGCTATTCGAATATTTCAACTCGCTGCAATCGTACGATCACACTCTATAAGCTTCGTGAAAAACATTTATTTGGATAACTCACCACACAATTGGGCTCCACATAAACGTTTTAAAATAAATAAGAGTAAAACGAAGTGTAACTCACTGGAGATTTAGAAAATACATTTGCAGACTTTTCACCATAGTAGTATGGATTCACCATGTGTAATATATTAAACTTATGAAAAACCATTTAAAATATTGTATGCAAAAATTCCTCTCGAACATCAACTTTGTTGAATAATATAAAAATGTAATTTTATGTCTATACCACATACAAATTTCATATATATGGCAAAATATACTAAGAAATTTACACTATTCTTGCAACCTCTCTCTGTTATAGTTTTAAAATCATGGTTGTCTGTCTTATCTGATAATTTCATTACTGTGAATTACAAACATCAGTGATGGATTCTAGCATAAGTGTCATTTATGCTGCACACGTTTCAATCATCATCACCAGTTTGCAAAATTTTTGATTACAAACCCTTCCTTCGAACACTTACAAACTTTTTTGAAATTTGAACACATGATTTTTGTCTTCCACCAGTAAGATTCATGGATATCATGAATTATAACTAGAACTATTTAACTATCTAATGCAACCTTCTCATTAACATAGCGTAAGTTATAACTAACTATAGCGCATTGTGCAAAAAATAATCTTATCTGATAATTTCAATAGGTGAATAATAAAAACATCATAGAGAAAGCATTACATTAGCATATTAATTTCATTTAATGCTTCCACACGAATTTTTCAAAGATTCCATCAATTTTCCAACAAAAATTTGTTTGTGCAATATTTTTAAAATTAAATCAAGACCGCATACACCTGAAACGACTTATTTTTAAACTTATTTTAATAAAATACAGATAATTTTGCTAAACGCACCATATTATTTGTTTTCTATTATAATATGCAATGCAGTAAGATTCATGGATATCATGAATTATAAATAAACATTATTTCTAACTTTCTAACTGTGTATTACTTGCTCATTTAATTAGTAGCTCTTGGGTGAATTTTTATCACATAATAACTAAACTATAGCCACATTGTGGCCACAAGGGCAAATACATCTGTCTCGTCTTGTCTGGTTTTCCAATGAGGTGGAGTCGAGTATGAAAAAACAACCAGATGTACTAAATGTTTCCTACTGTCCTTATATGCGAATATGGGTACATTTACTCTTAATTTATACCTTTCTCATCCCAACGTATTATTTCAAGTAGACGGATAACCCGAATGGTTACTAAGAGGTGGTGAATTTAAAATAAAACAGGTTCTCTAGTGTATCTTGAATATGGCTAATAAAACTTATTAGGCAAGATGGCATCTCGTTTATAACATGATTGTGATAAAGGTGTAGCAAATAAAAAGTCTAATTAAAATATTTTGGAGTGTTCATAGCGCTATTGAAATAAAACTTATACTCATAAATAACCGTTTAAACTTTTGAAAAATTGTTTCTAGATTTAAGAGTACTTTAAACTTTTTTTTCCACTTAAGGTGCACTTGTGAGTATGTAAATAAAACACATCTATGCTGTACACCTCAAAGAACAAAACACAAGTAAATAACTTATTTTGAAGTATTTAGCTCAGCTTAAATCATGTATAGAAACAAATTATTATTTCTAACAGTTAAAATTTGAGAATCATCACAATAATTAAAATACCAAGGAGTGTTTCATGTTACGCATTCTAAAATACAATTATTGTATTAAATTAGTAGTTCCTGTGTATAGTGAAATGTGTATTATACTGACAGTGACAGGGATTTTACGAATGACACATCATCATTGTATTATGGCAAAATTATAGGTTATGTCTGTAAGCAGTAAGAATGTTTCAAAATATTACACCACATATCAAACGCTATCTTTGCAAATGCACATTTATTTGCGTTAATATTTTAATAACTAATATTTTATGGCCAAGAAAAGGAAAAAACCTAATTAAAATAGGTAACACTTAAGTTTTGTCTCTTTGAGAGTATTTAAAACCAATTGTTAATGTAAAAATAAATGTTTCTTAGTAAATCACAGAAAAAAACAAAAAAAAACACTCATCGTTTGTTCAATTTGGAAAATTATATTGGCTGTTTGAATTAAATCATTTACCCCAGATAATAAAACATAATGTATATTGTAACACATGACGTTATTTTGCATCCTTACAAGATTCTTATTAGGTTTTTTCAGATTAAAATTTTAAACATGCTTATTGCCAATTCACTAACACTAAAACACCTGAATGAAAAAAAACTACAAACCTAACACAAACTAATTTTAACATTTAAGAAAACATTCTAAAGTAGTTTAAGTAAAGTTAATACTTAGATATAAAACTCAGGAAATAACTATAACAAAATAAGAAAATTTTAATCTAATGAATTGGATAGTTTCAAAATTAGTAGATGAATAAAGTTACGATAAAATTAAAAAAGATTGATTATAATTTGCTTCTAATGAGAAATAAAATGTCATATATGAAAATATCCAATAAATTGTTACATCATCAACTGAATTAAAACATATGTTGACGACAAGTCTAAAATACATATATTAGATATAAAAATTGGGTTACAAAATTTGGATACAATAAATTAAGGACAAAACAAAGCTTAAAATTCAAATGTGTGTTAAATAAATTATAAAATTTAAATTAGTTGGTTAACATCTCCCATATGAAGTTTAAAAAAGTGATTACCTGTTCTTGTTACCAAGAGTTAGAATATAATAATTTTAATTTTATGGTTATGTATCAAATCTAAGTCTTATCTTATTCCATTCCCATTACTCCTTGTGATAATAAGCCATAAAAGGATGTTGATTATTTTTATTCTTCCGATATATTTCGGTACATAAATACCGAAACATGTTGGAAGAATAAAAATAATCATCATCCTTCTATGGCTGAAATTTACATTTTTTATTATAGTTATTTCCTAAGTTTTCTATTTAAATCTTAATTTTAACAAACTAATTTTGTTACAACCGTACACGACTCACAACAAAGGTGCACAATATCATAATTACCTCTACTCTGGTTTGGTAGGCTATCACATTGGAACGACTAAATATGTTGTTATCACAGATAAAGTATACACCAGATCCTCAGCCTTAAGAAAGTTTTGCTACGCTCCTTGATCCAGGTTGAGTCAATCAACACCGGGTTTCGCTAGTGTCAATGTTCACTGATAATTAATTGTTTTTGTGTGATTAATATTCTGGTACCCACTTCGTTGGACCCGTGGTCTAAAGAGCTACTCTCGTGTTGGACTAGATTGCAGAAGACGGGGAAATCATGTCTCGACCCCGGTCGGGTGCACTGAGGGTGATTTTTCATAAATTGTTTACAGTTTGAGAAACTCTGTGAATGATGATGATCTAGATTTTAAAAATCTTGAGATTACTTTTCTAAAATCTAAAGGCTACAGTTGAGAGCTACAATTACGTCATAACTGTTTCATGAATGCGTTGACGGGCCAGATTGTATACATATTAAAATTGTTGTAATCATGTAAATATTATAAAGATATTTTATATAAATTACTTATATTTTTATTGTTTGCAACATGATAATTTTTTAATGAATAGAATCTTTCCAAGGAGTTTAAGTATTTAAACATTTTTTAACAGTTTACTCATGCATTTAATGCTGCATCTTCAAGATCTGTTCCGTTTTTTAAAAGCTCGTAAAAAAGTGAGAAGAGAAAATAAATAACCTGAGATATGTGAGGTTGTGGTGGTTCTCCTGAATACTTGTTCACCCGTTGTTTACATCAAGTGAATGGGTTTTAATGGTGGAGGGGTTTGGGGAAATACTGAACGAGGAATTTGTTAGGTTCTGATTTGAGGGGTGGAGATTGTCCTAACTTCCACCTCCTTCCCTTTTATTTACGTGTTGTTAATCATAGACTAAACACTTATAGATCTGATGATGACTATTAGGGATGAAGAGTATTTTGCCTTGGGGTAACGGAGGCTAGTAGATGATAATATTTTAATTTTTTTTTTTGCTATCTAAAACAATACCGGGTATTTTATTCTTTAAATTGAAAAATAACACCTGGACACGGAAATTGATTTTGGGACTTTTGGCTTAGTACATCAATGATCCATCCACTGAGCTATCTAGAAATCGACCCGTGTCCAGGGCTATTCTTCGCTCATATTTAAGGGCAGAGTCTGTGATGGACGTGCCCTGGGCACAGGATGGTTCCTGGTTAGCTTAGTGGTTAGAGCATTGGCGTACTAAGTCATAAATCTTAGGTTCGGTTCCTGTGTACAAGTATCATTTTTTCAATCTAAAGTTTATGATTATATAGTTATAGTTGAATCACATGCAGTAGTAGCAGAAGAAACAGTCGTAGTTTGAAAAACAAAATAAAGATCAAGAATTGTTTGTATAAATCTTGCATTCAAATACGGTAAACTTTTTCATAAATGCTCAATATTTTATATATACATAGTTTTATCATCTATTGTAACTAACAAACACTTGGCATGTATTTGACAACATGTCACCCCCTTCGGTGGCCGCATGGCTTATGGCACTACTTTCTCGGTATACTGTACTGCCATTGATGGGGAGATCAATGCTCGAATCCCAGTCGGGTATACTAATTTTAGTTTTTCAAAATGAGTTTCTACTTTCCCTCCAAGCATATGCGGGTGCACTACCTATAAATATAACTTTCTTCATTCGTACAACCATTATAATAATTAGTACATAAGCTTATAACCCAAACGGGTAAGTAAGACATAGTGCTAAAGATAATAAACAAAAAACAACGTGTCTTTCAGACGGTTAGTTTCGCTCGGTCAAGTCTTTTCACAAGTCAACTTGTCACACGCAAATCGACAGGGTGTTCTTCATTATACTATCATGTTTTTGCTTACAGTTGCTCGATTAGCATTTTTTGTGTGTTTTTTCCTCCTTCACTTGTATTGGCTAATATCTTCATGCCATATGTTTTGATCAACTTGTGATACAATCGTTACGTAATCATCATTCTTTATTTTTATAAGCAACTTCAGTTTTAGTTTCACTTCGTATTATTTTACTTTTCTTTTAGCACCATGTCTTACTACACGTTCAGATTTTACGCCTATATACTGTTCTAACTACACTATTGGGTTAGGGATAAGAAAATCTTGATTGAAAGAAAATACACCCGCATTGACGTGGAGAGAGTGGGAAACCATGCATGAAAAATCTGGATCGAGCCCCGATCTTCTCTACTTCGTAGTCTAGTCTAACATGAGAATAGCACGTTAGACCACGCGGTCCCGTAATTAATCAAAATAATTATTTGCTAGGTAAATTTGGCATTAAATTGTGTCAAATATCTGTCTAAATAATTTCATAAAATTTGTTTATTTTTCTTATTTGATCAACACTACGAAAGCTGATTATAGTAATATTTTCCAAACACCAAATGTGTTAAAAGTTAAATAACACATTTTAAAAGACATTTATTGAAATTAAAATGTTTCCGAAAAACAGAACATTCTTCACACTCTTTGAATTAAATTTTTCTGAACTTACAGACGATGTGGCTTTAAGTAGTATTTATGTAATTTAATCATCATGAGAATCTGTAAAGATCGTCCCAGTGTTTGAGTGTGATAAGAGCAGCCTTGTTTGTTGATGTAATACTACTCGGTGTTGGAACACTTTTGAAGAGAGATAGTGAGGGCGCCAGATGGAACAACTCAACGAAATTCAAGGAGCCATTGTTGTCCATGCAGCTTTATCCGGGCTAGTCCTCCACTTGAATGTTAGCTGTAGCGAGTGAAGATGACTTAGGCTTCATCCAATCATCAGAAAGTGTCATCAGTTATAATACATTGCTTACCAAATAAATGTATTATTATATAATTATTACGTTTAACACAAAGGTTTTTAACTTCTTCTAAAGCGTCTGGGCATGTAGCTTAGAGGAAATTCACCCACATCCAATTAGAAAGCAGAAAAGAAAACGTCAGTAATATACCACATGCTGAAAACCATCCCCAGTACACCCAGCTATGAATCAAACCTTGACCTCCCTGTCACCAACAATTAGCTCCTATGCTAGCCTGATCCCTTACATTTTGCATATTTTATTATTTATTGTTGTTATTAACATATTCATATATTTAATGCCAGTATGCTTTCTAGCGGTCCTTATTTTAAACTAAACATATTAATTTAGGGTTAAATTTTTTCTAATTATAAATTTAACGTGCAATTTCTAAACACACAGATTACACTAGCACATATGTACTCACTGAACTATCCTTGAATAGTACGTCTAGCACTACACACTCAGCACTGGTGCCTAGACATTAACTAATTTCATAGCCGTATAACACAGTTTACAAATAGTAAATATTATTTATTAGCACAAACATGAAGTTAACTACAGTCCCTTTGCTTGTGTTTTATCTCTCTAACCACTTGAACAAATAACAGATACAGACGTAAATAGTGTAAAATAGGGTTTCTGGTACCTAAAGACATATTTTTAGTGCCAGAGTTATATATTATAAATCACTCAAACCTTGGCTGTTTTTGTTATCCGTTGAAGTCTAGATTTTAAACCACAAATAAATTTAACACAATTTTTTTATTTTTTATGAATGTTTGAATTTCTTAAAAAGCATATCCATCTTGATAATTTCTGAAAAACTGCAAATATATTGTTATTTGTATCAGATTGAATCTCCCCGGCTACTTATTCATTAGCGTGAAACGGTAAACCCACGTTTCACCTCTGATAAATGTTCTGCCATGCCATATATTGAACCTAAGACCTTCAGTTGAGCTACCGACTGAGCTATAAAAATATGTATTTGTAGCTTCCAAGTTTCTTTCCAATACTGCTATGGCTGGGTTAGGATGCTCGGCTGCAAAATGGTATACATCTCATAAGGGTGAATTTCAACATTTAATTCAATGTAGTGTCAACCTTAGTGAAAGTGCTCACCTCAGGACCAGTTAATAGGGGGTTAAGATCCAGCAAAGTACAAAGAATTTTTTTTAGCGATGAACATATGTAGCACAACTTCCTTCGGTGAGGAAGTATAACTGCCGGTACCATATCGTTTGTGATTTGTGTGAAAATACCCTTACAGTAAAATTGGTAAGTCCTTTCAGGCTTGATCATAAACATTTAGTGTGGGAGGCAATGGGGAACCCCCACACTTTCTAAACTCACCTAGTACATGGGATTCCTACCAGATGGTGCAGGCAGCACTAACCAGCCAAAGGGCCGAGTGCATGTCCAGCTCTGGATGGATATAAATCACAGAAAACCAACCTTCTGTTTGTAGACTTAAGAAGAAGTAAAAGAAAAAGAATTTTCTTCCTCCCTTCAAAATAATTATTTTACATGTCTTTAAAATTTGCTTTCCCCCTCCTGTTTTCATAGATTGGTGTAAGCTGTAGGTTGTCTGAACGTACGTTAAAGGGCGTAACACTATGAAAAAACTTCAAGGGGTTTGTTTTAGATGCTGTTGAAATGCGCACATGTTCTAATGGGTTTGCTATGGATCATAGCATAATGTTTATAAACACATAAAACTAATAATGAGCTCTCAAAGCGTATGTTGGCTTCTTGAGAGGATCTACTCGGCCGTGTGTGGTCCGGGAGACGAGACCTTCAGGGAATATCAATGTCAGTTGCCCTTTGGAAAAACCCCGATAAGTGGTGAGGAGAGTGAATGGATTTCATAAGCTAATAAGTTGAAAATTACGGCATTAAGAGTAAGTAAGCCAAATTTTTGTCGCTAAAATAGTAAACTATTTCAATTTTACCAGCTTCGGTTATTGAGTGGTAAAAGGGAACTATTTCAAAAGACTGGACTGATGAGTATGGATATATCAGGGTTTGAGTCCTGGTCGGATGTTATTGTGTTACGGAGATTTATATCTTGATATAACCCTGTGATTGAATACTATTTATAACGATGTTGGGTTTTACGGTGATGACGACACGTGTTTGTCTTACTGCGCACTTGCCGGCGGTTATTTGATCTGATTATTTCTTTTACTTAATCTTATTAAATAAAAAAAACTTTCAATGTTACACACACACGATTTATTTAGATGATTACACCTTCGGCACTGAAGAAGTGATATTATGTGATAAAGTTTTTTTAAATATCATATTTCTTAAGCAAATACAAACAAATATAATAGCTTATCCATTTAATATATATATATTTATATTGTATGTGCATTTGTATGGTTGTCAGTATACTACTAACAGCATAAGTACCTCTTGAGTTAAAGGTGGCTTCATTATTTGTTACTCATGATCTTAATTGATCACTCGTATGCTGCTGGCGTTTATGCACGTCCATCACAGACTTTGCCTTAATATATGGGTGAAGATTGACCTTGGGCACGAGACGACTCCAGAAAAGCTCGGTTGTAAGAGTATTGGCGTATTAAGACATAGGTACTGGCTCAATTCCCATGATCATGTGGCATTTTTCAATTTAAAGAATATATTTTTAAACTTATCCAGGTTCATAGACTTGTGGAACACCGCTCTATAAACTTATCCAGTTCATAGACTTGTGGAACACCGCTCTATAAACTTATCCAGGTTAAATAGACTGTGGAATACCGATCTATAAACTTATCCAGGTTCATAGACTTGGAATACCATTCTATAAACTTATCCAGGTTCATAGACTTTGGAACACCGTCTATAAACTTATCCAGGTTCATAGACTTGTGGAACACCGCTCTATAAACTTATCCAGGTTCAATAGACTTGTGGAACACCACTCTTTAAACTTATCCAGGTTCATAGACTTGTGGAACACCGCTCTATAAACTTATCAGGTTCAAATAGAATTGTAAACTACCACTTTTTACTTATGCACTTACATAGAAATTGTGTGAAAAATTAACTGGATTTTAAGAATTATTTCAGGCCCCAATAGACTTGTGGAACACCACTTTTTAAACTTATCCAGGTTCAAATAGAATTGTGTAAACCACTCTATAAACTTATCAAGGTTCAATAGACTTGTGAAATACCGCTCTATAAACTTATCCAGTTTCAAATAAACTTGTGGAACACCACTCTTTAAACTTATCCAGGTTCAAATACACTTGTGGAACATCGCTCTATAAACTTATCCAGGTTCAAATAGACTTGTGGAACACCACTTTTTAAACTTATCCAGGTTCAAATAGAATTGTGTAACACCACTCTATAAACTTATCAAGGTTCAAATAGACTTGTGAAATACCGCTCTATAAACTTACCAGTTTCAAATAAACTTGTGGAACACCACCTTTAAACTTCGAAAAAGTTGTTTTTGAATTTCGGTCTGTCTGTATCTCCATCTAGAGCCAAAAATATTTTACCGATCAGGTTAAAACTTGGTATTTAGGTTTTGCATTGGATTGCCCCTAGGTATTTTTGGAATTAGATATCCAACCCTAAAATTAAGGGTAGTTTACTGAAGGGCAAAAGAGAAAAAGTAGATTTTCCAAAATCGGCCCTAACGATTTTGATTAAATTTAATTTACAAACATTTATAAATATTCTAAATAAATAGTTTCTCTCAATATTTCGGTAAAATGACTTTAAGGGCTCCAGTCTGATGCATATTTTTTTATAATATCTTCTAAATTATTTGAGATATGAAATTACTTATCGAAGCAAATATGTAGCTCTATTTATAATACAAATATTTTATTTGAATCATATTTTTATAGACCAAATAACTTTCAAGCTATACGCAAATATATATATTTTTTAATTATTCGAAAACAAAAGGTAAAGTATTGCACCCTTAAAAATTAATCTAACATGAAATGTTGATGGATGTCGACGTCTCATGACCCCCGAACCCTAAAAAGTGGTCTTTACAGTGCAGTTTGTTTGTGTTTCTGTTTAAACTTAAAATTAAGGGTAGTTTACTAAAGAGCGAAAAGAGAAAAAATCAGTTTTCTCAAAATCGGCTCTAACGATTTTGATTAAAATTCGTATCTAGTTGTTGATTAAGCTTATAAATAAACTGGCTATTTTCATTTTCCCATGAATATCACTTTCAGGGTACTTTACAGAAGCATAAACTTCCGTATCTCCGCAACTATTTGAGATACTAAATAACTTATCATTGAAAAATTGTAGTAGTACTAAAAATAAAAAAACTTTTTTAAGAGATATGTTTTTATAAATAACAGTTTCTGAGATATTGACAAATATATTAATACAATTTTGGGAGATTTAGTTGTAAAGAGATACTACTTATATTTTAACGCAATAATTCACCAATGCCATAGAGTAATTAAATATAAGTAATTTTCTCAAAAAGTTTATGTTGTTTTTCCTTAAACATCATAGGATAAATGTTTGTACAACAATGATCTATATCCATTTTAGACTCAATAGTCAATATTTACATTTTTTATGGGTCAAAATTTATAAATGAGGAATTTAATAGAAATGTGATCACATGAATATTTGCAACCTCTAATAAAATGTTGAAAATTTTAGACTGTAGTCGAAATTTTAATACGAAGTGTTGACACATGTTTACCCAATATTGATCTTTTTTATTGGTCCAAAAATACAAATGAGGAAATTAATTCTTTAAAAATAAAATTAGAAAATTTAAAACTGGAATTAAAAAAAAGTTTTACATATGTACAGTGCAATTTATGCTTGGGTTTGCTAGTGTATATTATTTCGTTTCACATATGATACGAGTTTTGGGTAAATATCTTCATTTTTAATGAATAGAGTGAGAAAGTCATTGGGGAGTAGTTCCGTACCATTTATGTAACTAAGCTAAGTTCAAATAGAATTGTCGACTACCAGCCTTTAAACTTAGACAAGTTCATATAGAATTGTCAACTACCACTCTTACTTTCTCACTATCTTACAGGTAGAAAAATTAATGTGATCGTCAAAAAACTCTAATTGAAGATTTTGATGAATCTCGTCGTTTCATGAACCCCCGAACTCGAAAAAGTGGCTTTTGAATTTCTAATGTCTGTCTATACATCCAACTAGAGCCTAAAATATTATACTAATCGGGCTAAGACTTGGTATCTAGGGTTTTCATAGGGTTGCCCCGAGGGTTTTGGGAATTGGATATATATAACCCTAAAATTAAGGGTAGTTTACTGAAAAAAAGTCAAAAAGTCTATTTTCTCAAAATTGTCTCTAATTACTTTGATTAAATTTTATTTAAAAACATTTATAAATATTACAAACAAAATGGCTACTCTCAATATTTCGGCAAAATTATTTTAAGGGCTCCGGTCTGATGCGTAAATTATAATTTTTTATCATATCTCCGAAACTATTTGCGAAATGAAATTAATTATTGGGACAAATATGTAGATCTATTTATATTACAAATATTTTATTTGAAACATATTTTTATAAATCCAATCACTTTCAAGCTAAACGCAAATATATATAATTTTTAGCTTTTCGAACACAAAAGGTTAAGTATTGCGACCGTAAGAAAAATTTAACCTGGAATGTTGATGGATGTGGACATTTCATGACCTCCCCTTCCCTCCCCTCAGAACTCTAAAAAGTGGTATTTGCAAAGCCGTCTGTCTGCGTGTCTGTTTAAATTTAAAATTAAGAGTATTATTATTATTATTATTATTCGTTAGCACCACATCTTACTACCCGTTTGGGTTATACGCTTTAAGTACTAATTACGGTAATGGATTTGGAATTGGGAAGGTTGAATTAGAGGAGGTGAACCCACATTTGCGTGGAGGTAGAGTTGAAAACCATTTAGGAAAAACCACCCTCCAGTTCACCCGACCGAGATTTGAACCTCGATCTCCCCATCCTTGGCGGTCAAGCTTAACATGATTAGCGCGTTAGCTAACTATGCCACCGAGGCGGGTAAAAAATTAAGAGTAGCTTTGTTAAAAGCGAGAAGAGAAAAATCAATTTTTTAAATCGACTCTAACAATTTTGATTAAAATTCCTATCTTTATCACTTATTAAGATTATAAATAAACTATATTCATTTTCCCATGAAAATTACTTTTAAGGTACTTTACAGAAGCTGAAATTTCCGATCTCCGATTATATTTGAGATACTAAATAACCCATAATTGCAAAATTTAATACTATTAAAAAAAACTTTTATATATAATATATTTTTATAAAACCAACTGTTTCTGAGATATTGGCAAATATATTAATACAATTTTGTGAGCTTTAGTTGTAAAGAGATACTACTTATATTTTAACGCAATAATTCTCCAATGCCATAGAGTAATTAAATATAAGTAAGTCTCTTAAAAGGTTTATGTTGTTTATCTTTAAACCTCTTAGGAGAAATGTTTGTACAACAATGATCTACATCCATTTTAGACTCTATAGTCAATATTTACTTTTTTTATTGGTCAAAATGATATTAATGAAGAATTTAATAGCAATGCGATGACATAAAAATGTGCAACACCTAATAAAATGTCGACAATATTAACTGGAAGTCGAAATTTTAATATAAAGTGTTGACCCTTGTGGACCCAATATTGATCTTTTTTATCGGTCCAAACATACAAATGAGAACATTAATTTATACAAAAATTATAAAATTTAAAACCGGGACTCATAAAAGTTTTACATTAATATAGTGCAATTTAAGCTTGGATTTGCTATTGTATATTTTCTCGTTTCACATATATTACTATTTATAAGTAAATAAATCCATTTTTAAATAATAGAGCGAGAAAGTCCGTGCGGAGTTCTGTACCATTTAATTTAATTTAGTTATGTTCAAATAGAATTGTCGACTACCACCCTTTAAACTTAACTAAGTTCATGTAAAATTGTCAACCACCACTTTTTAACTTAGCTAGGCACATATATTCTTGTGGACTACCACTCTTTAGACTTAGTCAGGTTCATATAGAACCATCTACTACCGACCTTTAAACTTTGATTCATATAGAACCGTCTACTACGACTCTTTAAACTTAACCAGGCTGATAAAAACGTGTGGTTAGCACTCCTTAAGCTTAACCTGGGGCTGGGAATTATCCAAATATTAATTATTTGGTCCTTAAGGATGGCATCACAGTGTTAGTTATTTTATTTTTTAAAAGTTGTTTTTTCAAATAAATATGATGTAACTTTGGTGATCCATAAAAGATTTTTTCTTAAAGAATACATTTTTCAAATCTTGTATAAAACATTTACACTATAGTGCCTGCGCCAGGGCTTATTAATAAAATGGCGACGTTTGAATCATATCAAGCAGCTAGAAATTTTAATGTATTGTGTGAACAGAAAACTTTCTTATATGAATCAATAATTTATAAAATATATATATCCGTATTTCTTATTAATTAATGTGTCAAATTTGTAAGAGATTATCGGCCCATTCATATATATTATGGATACGAATTCTGGTTCTTCCATTCCAAGCTATTAATCAAATATTTACTAATTCATTTACCTGAAGTCTATTGTACAAACTTTGAAATAAATGTGATGTAATGTAACAACACATTATTTTTATAACACCGCATTTTACTACTTGTTAAGATTGTATACATATATTTTAATGGGGTAGGGATGAGGACTAAAATATTTTACTGGTAGTCTACCCACATTTGCGGGGAAGAAGATTGAGATACCAATTCATAAAAAGTACCCAAATGGGATTCACGTCTCAGTTTTCTTGTCATTCGCAGGTAAGTACAACTTGAAAGTGACGGCCTAGACCGTTCGGCCACTGTTAGATTTAGTTAAATTTTAAAGATAATTTATAAAATATATTTTTTTCCCTTATAAAATAAATATGACAGCGTGATACCACCCTAAGTACTATGTAAGACGTACTGTAACCACCCTCTTCGTTCAGAATTCCTCTCCCTCCTCTAGCTTCTCAATGTCCGTGTCTTACAACCCATCCAGGCTATCATCATATCTCCATTAATGAGGCAGAGATGAGGATGGTGGAGCTTAATGGAAATTCACTCTCTACTTGCAGTTCGGGGAGCCCTGTCACCAACTGCCACAAGTGGTGAGCTGGCCATAAAATTGTGGCAAATCTGAGTTTGTCAGCTCTCACAATACAATAAACCTGAGTAGTCAAAGAGTACAAGTTTTGAATGAATTTTTTCAAATTGTGTTTGTAGTCTGAGCAACCAAATTTCTCAATAATTAATTTCATCTGTGGCTACATTAAGAAGTTCATATGTTGTCCATCTCTAGTTTATGGTACATTAAGAAGTTCATATGTTGTCCATCTCTAGTTTATGGTACATTAAGAAGTTCATATGTTGTCCATCTCTAGTTTATGGTACATTAAGAAGTTCATATGTTGTCCATCTCTAGTTTATGGTTTGGAAGAAATGTGTGTGTGTGGGTTGAGGGGGGTGGGGGGGGATCACCTCAGTGATGGCTCAGATTCTGAACCATGACTTTTGCATGGTCAAATCAGACCTAATGAGACTGATGCTTCAGCCTGCGTGTTCACTGTTGTGAGTCAGATCAAAAGCTCAAATCTTTTTTTTCCAACTGATGCTGAATCAAGCCCTACCCGTATGTTTTCTGATATTGATAAATTTTTGTGATTATTAACATTTTAAAATTTCTAGAATATAATGAATCTTGATAATTTATTCTTTATATACTATTTATATTTTAGTATTTCATTTTTTTTCGAACGAAAGCTTCTAAAATTCTACGTTCTATTAATAAATAAGAAGGTGAATCAGCTGAAACACGGTTGATTGAAGACGTAATAAAAACCGTATTCGGTTGTGTTCATGCGCTTATCCTTACAAAATAAAAACGTTTTATTTTAAACATAATAATAATTATATATTGTATGACTTTTTCTCTAAGCTATAGATACACACTTCTTTTGTTGGAAGAAGATACAAGCGTGAATATATTACTTTTAAACTTATTCTTTCATGTGTCATACTATCTCTTGTTTCCACTACCATGAAGTAAGAGTCATAGTAGTTTTATCAATAGGCCTTATACTTTGTTCTTTCAATGAGTTACAAAAAGGCCTATTGAACAGTAATCCTTAAAGAAGAATTATTAAAATCGTTTGATAAAACTTTTTATTGATTATTTATTACCAAGCAAATAATAATTATTTCCGAC
Organism: Timema cristinae; assembly: GCA_039000515.1. Classification (NCBI taxonomy): domain Eukaryota; kingdom Metazoa; phylum Arthropoda; class Insecta; order Phasmatodea; family Timematidae; genus Timema; species Timema cristinae. The sequence continues at coordinate 56,997,933 of JBCFYV010000003.1, read as the reverse complement.
TAAGTTGACAATATTCAATTTCAGACAATGTTTGCAACAAAGAACCTATGGCTAGCTGTCATATACCACCTCTCCTGCAGTAAATAAAATATAGATATAGGCCTATGAAAGTAGGGATGCTAAAAAAAGTATCGATACTTTACTAACATTGATAGTTTCCTTTCGATACTGGTATTTTAGTCGATACTTTACCCGATACTTTTACTTATATTAGTACTCACACTCCAGTATCGATCGAATCGTTATAGAAAGAAACAACTTTTTAGTTATCTGCACTCAGGCTGGGATTAAATGCTAACTAGGGTGGACTGTGAAAGAAGAACAAATGACATTATTTCTCAATTATTTTATGCATGACAAACAAGATGCAACTCTAGCATTTAATCTCTTTTATTACATCAGAATTCATAGCTGTTTTTTTCTTATTTGTTTATATGTACATCCTGATGCCTGACTGGGTGACGGGGCGAGTGGCGGACAGTCTACTACCCCTTCCTTAATTAATGAGCACGGTCATTACAAAACTAAACAAAATAATTTTTTGTAGATTTTAATGAACTCACTCAACTTAAGGATGGCCCAAGCAAATGAAGCAGAAAAATTTATCTTCTTTGTTTAAGCAGATGAAACATGACAGGGGATCCATTATTCTAGTGTTTGTCAATAGTTAATAATCTATTGAGATAGCGATTATAAACGACGAATGTAGTTGAAAAAATTGCCTCTTCTTAAATTGAATTGTATAAGTTTTTTAAGAAGTTGAGTAGCGAGAAAGTATCATTTAAAATTGGTTTTAAAATATTAAAAAGCCCGATAATTGTCAGTGTTTAAATAAATATGAAAATACAATCATAATGCAAAAGTTGATATTATTGTGTTTACATAAAAACACCTTTTCCAGATTAAAATTTTGATAGCAATATTTAAAGTAATCTTTTCTTCCGATACTTTTAATGAATAGAGTATCGATACTTTTCTGTAGATACCACATCCCTTATAGATAGATAGATGGATGTATAAATAAGTATAAAGACAAATAGATGGAGATAGAAATAAATATAAAAGGAGGAAATGAGAATGAGAGAGATGTAGTTATATAACTATCACCACTGATTTTTTTTTTATTTTACTAATTCATTTTCTTTAAGCCACGATATAATGCATTATTTGGTTTATTTACAGCGTTTTAACTTTGACTTTGACTCGTCCGTCCTAAGTAAGCTAGCAAAATGTATGTTATCTCTAACTTGTTTGATGTGTTTTAGAACATGTTCAAAATTACTGGTCAAATAATTCCTCTCAAGATTTTAATATTAAATTATCATTTTTGTAAGCTTATGAAATATTTGAAAGACAGCTCTGTTAGCAGTTTGGCAAATAAGTCTAAGATGCCTTCATAATTTTCAAAATTCATCTTTATGAGAGGTTTAAAGTGTTTATAAATGTTTGGAGTGGTCTCTCCTACGCGTTTACAGTAGATGAACGGTGCTTTATGAGTAATAATTAATGTTGTATATACCTTATGAGTTATTATAAGATATTGGAAATATGTCAGTTTTATAAACCAGTATCAAACACTAATCTTCCGAGAAAAGTTTAGTAATCTTTCTTAGATTATTATTATTATTATTATTATTATTATTATTAGCACTGCATCTTACTACCCATTCGGGTTATACGCACTTACGCTAATGTGTAATGGTTGGGTGATTGTGATATGAAATGGAGGACCTACAGTTTAACGTGGAATCCAAACCACGGTGGCGGCCTGGCATTCCCCACATTCACAAGATGTCTTGTCAGAGGTGAAGGAAGGGTTTGGTAATCAGATAAATCTGTGCCGGGACCGAGGATTGAACCCCGGCCGCCAGAATAGAAGTCTGACACCTTACCCCTAGACCACCAGGTCACCAATCTTTCTTAGAAAATGTCAGTCTTGAAGTTAGAAAAATTCACTAGCAATGAGTTATAAAATTATATATATATATATATATATATATATATTAGAGGTTGTCTAAACCTTATATTTTTGGAATCCAAAACTTGAATTTTCTTTCTAATCTCAGATCCTCGAATCTTAAAAAAGATACAGTATAATATTAGTTAAAGGGAAAAAATGTTTAATTTAATTCTAAAAAAGTTCTTTAAGGTGAGGATCTAGGCAACGTTAGAAAAGGCCAGTATTTCTGCAGTTTCTATAACGAATCTTATTTTTAGCTAAATTAATAAAATATTTCTTCATTGCAATCATAGAGTTAAACTCCCTCAGTGGATTTCGGTGATCTTGAGGTAAAGTGACGTAGCACAATCTCCTTCATAGGGTAAGTAAATCTATCTGTCCCATGTCGATTGTGGTATTTAAAATAACCTTGGAAGGTTTGTGAAAACACCTTTCCCGACTAAATTGTCAGGCCCTTTCACTCTTGCTTATAGACATTCTAGTCAATCTATAGTTCAGTTTGCGGAAAGATTAGCAGTACTAAATGTACCCTTTTCCGTGGAGGCTCTTTCCATATCCCGATGAGGTTAGAGGATGATGGTAGGGAATATGACGGGGTGGAGCCAATGCATATATTAACCTTATTCAAGCCTAATTAAACAAATCCTGTGATCATATGAATAATTCTCCTTTCGAGAAAAAAAATTCCCTGGTACCAGCCTTGACTCAAACCCGGAAACTTTATACCAGCAACCCAGAGGCTCTTACCACTATACCACATGGCCAATAAGAGATGGATAATGTTCGTTGATTAAGCCATAGCCCTGAAAGGGGTATGCGCTTGACTAAAGTTCGGGGAAAACGGCTCTAAATAGTGTAGGACGTCTGAATGCTGTCGTGTTTACAACCGCGCTTGTTCACATAGACAAGTGGTGGAGTTGATTGCGACGCGAGGAGATTGAGTGGGGGCGTTAGATGGGGGGAGGAGGGACAACAGATGTTAGTACTCACAACCAACTATGTCTAGTTATAGTCATCAGGCCAGGTCTAATACACTGTACTGGATGTGTCTTGTAAACATAAACAGTGCCATCATTCAGTGTCGAGGCACAGAACACCAAGAGAAAGAATAGATCAACAACACCTTCAGTTTTTACGATCAACACGGCGGCTATCAACGGATTAAGATAGGATGGAAAAGGCCACGAGTAAAGTTAAGTATTTTTGAAGTTTTTATAACATTATTTTTGACACAATGAGTATAACATTGTTTCAGGTAATGCGTTAACAGGTCAGGTGGTGCTGTGGTCAGTGCACCTGGCTACGAGCTTAGGGATCCCGGGTTAAATTCCCGGCTGGTACCAGGCTTAGTTTTTCCGAAAGGAGAATGATCCCAACGGTCATCCGGGTTTGGTTAATTAGGCTTAATTTAGGTGTTTAAGTGTTTCTACTGGCACTACACTATCAACTCAACTGATCGGTACATGACGAGACGTGATATATATATATATATATATATATATATATATATATATATATATATATAGAGAGAGAGAGAGAGAGAGAGCGCACGTCTCGTCATATATATATATATATATATATATATTTATATGAATTCCAGTCTGGTGTACTGAGAGTGTTTTTCCTAAATGGTTTACCACTCTTCCTCCACGAAAATGTTGCCATAACTCCTACCTTCATCATACATATTTAATTAGACTAATTAATGTACTCACATAACAAGAAAGAAATACGTGATGGATTTACGTATGTGGGGACTCGACGTGGCATACAGTGTGGGGGACCACATACTCACATCCATTTTTTTTAACCTTATCTTATTACCTGCTCAGATTATAAACATGTATAATAATTACGTTAGTGAGTTGGGGATGAATAAGATTGAATTTAGAGGAAGTGTACCCTCATTTTCTAGATTGGCGAGTGGGAAAAATTTAGAAAAATACACCCTCAGGTCACCCGACCGGGATTTTAAATTCGATCTCCCCGCTATCAATAGTCAAGTCTATTGCAAGATTGACGCCTTATATCATCTGACTACCAAAACCGGTCCATGTAGCGTGTCTGAGGTAAGGTAAATATTAATCCAACTTTTAATTTTACCCAAATGTAATAATAACAATGTAAAAGCATATAGGCTACATAAAGACTTCATGAAAACACTCATTAAAATACAAATTTTACTTGATTTATTTGCAGGAAACATGTCAATATTGACTTTAAAGTCAATTTTATGAAGTATATCATTTTCCATATTGAGTAAGGAAAGGTATTTTAGAGTATTTTGTTTAATTATTGTACTGAGCTGGGGTTTTTTCAAAGTGGTAAATCAATTCTTAAAATTATTTCAACATTCGGAAAATGTTGATTTAAAATGTTGTTCAGTGATGATTTCATAGAATAACATTTATTTTGTAGAGTATTTGTAGTTTTCTTTCATGTCAAGCACTAGTGCTGCACACTGTATTATGCAGTTCATTCCTTAGGAATGGCTTGAGATAACTTTTTTTTATTCAGTGACCAGGTTGGTACAGTGACTGCGGAACCGTGGGTGCAGAGGGTGCTGCTCCCTGGAAATAACCCCTTCCTGGAATAAGTTTGCCTTCCCCAAAGACACATTTCCAATAATATACTATTGAATATAAAGCTGAAAGAGGGCTGAAATATGGAAGCCCACTTATAATATCTTATTGAAACATATAATTTTTCTACAAATGTCCAAAAGAGAAATTCAAAATAATTTCTAAGAAGAGCCTATTTTAAAAATATTGCCAGGCAATGACAACTTCAATTAGCTTCTAGAGGTGTCGAACCTCAAAATCCAAGTGACTTCTGGATGCATTCAATTTTCAAAAATATGACGGAAAAGACCAATTTAAATATATTCTAGGGGCAGCTAATTGACAACAAAAATCAAATGAGGATCATTATAATTAGCTTCTAGGGTCATCCAAATTTAAAAAATGTATAGGGGAAGACTACTCCAAATACTAACTTCTAGATACATGCCATTCTGAAGAATTTTCACGCGAAGACTACTTCAAATAGTTTCTGAAAGCATTAAATTTTCAGATATTTGTCAATGAAAGCCCACGTCTAATATCTTATTGAAGCATCTAGTTTTCTAAAAATGTCCAGAAGAAAAATTCAAAATAGTTTCTAAGAAGAGCCTATTTTTAAAATATTGGCAGGTAATGACCACCTCAAATAGCTTCTAAAGATGTCTAAATTTTAAAAAACCCAGAAATAGAAACAATCTAAATATATTCTAGAATCAACCACATTAAAAAAATTGGAGGAAGATCTCTTAAAATAGATTTAGAGGATCTATATTTAAATAAAATATTGATGAGTACTATTTAAAATAAATTCAAGAGGCATCAAAATTTAAAAACAATTACGGGGGAAGACTACTCCAAATGGCTTTTTAAAGAGTCCCCCCTCAAGACATATTCCCCACCTTCTAATAATATCGAATATATGCTGAATTATTTGCATCAAACTGTAAATAACTTTAAAAGTCATTCAATTTTTTAAATGTGACAGTTGGGACCACTCCAAATAGTTTATAGACATCTAATTTTCAAACCTTTATTGAAGAAGGGAGACTGAGGTGGCGGTGAGGGTAGTAGGTAAATCCATAAAACTTTTTTATTATGCTTCACCTTCTCTACACAATTAAGGTTCTGAAGCCACTGGATTGGTAGATGTAAATAATATCTATGATAGAAAATTAAACTATTTTTTTTCTAATGGGGGTTTGTGTGGGCCTCTTATTGTGGGGCCCATCCTTAAATCCGAAACTGCTGAACGGGTACTAAAACGAGGTAAACAGAAATCAACACTTCCAGTAAGAAGTAGTCGCGACTTCCTACATACCCCTTGTTCCATGTGTGAGACACACACGCCGACTAGCCCCATCACCGCCATTATGATGACTGTTGACATCCAAGATACATACATGGTGTATACGTTACTTTCAGTGCTAGAAGGGTCCCGGCCCTCCCCAGCCGCCTCATCTTTTTTTGTCGCCACAGAAATATGGGGGTGGTCTATCTTAATGGGAGATCTAAGTTTTTTAACAGGACCACCCAAATGTCGAAATATCATATATGTAAACATATAACATACTTATTATAGTTACACAAATACTTTCCAAATCCAAAATTTGTAACCAATTAAAAAATATACATAATTACCATTTATTAAAATTATTTTGTATAAAATAACTTTATTTATATTTATGTTGCTATTTTGTTGTCAAACTATTTGTATGTAGAGCTTATAGCCTGACTATAAATTGATGTTTTTTTATATCCAAATTATCAAACAAAATGTAAAAAGTTGTGAAAAAAAACAGTTTTGTGCCTAAAATACAAATGGAGTCAATCAACTCTATTTTATTTTAAAACTAATTTACATCTGAACTAGATATTACATTATATCTAAATCGATTGATAAAATAATGACAATATAATAAAAATCAAATCTTTAAAATGTTTGGTTGCACAGAAAAGGTCATAATACACTTTTTTTAAAATAAAATAACCCAAATGTTATGTGTTTTTTTAATTGTATATAAAATAATTGCCAGGTTAGCAATATACATTATAAATAGGGGTTCTACTTTGATTATATACGAATTAATATGAAATGAGGGTCAATTTGTGACTTGTAGAGTGTTTACGTTATCAAATACCAACGAACCACTACACGAGGTAAATGGGTTTTGCGTTAGTTGACATTATGTTATTTAGGATATAAGCCTTTAAAAAGCTTATTAATAAAATAGGGTTGAGGGAGGTTAATTTTGAATGAGATGCACCCCTAATTGCATAAACACAGAGTGGAGAATCATTTAGAAAATACCTTTTTTCACCCAGCTAGGATTAAAACTCCAACATTTCATAACTGGCACATCAAAATAGACGAGCTTCACATATATTCCGTGAGTTTTCTGACGAATCCTAAGAGTTTATTATTAACTGAGACGTTCTACACTACGGCTATAAACGAATTAATCCTAGAAAGGAGACTTGGATGAAATGTAGCCTCAATTACATAAATTGGAATCGGTAAATTCACCGGGATAAATAATACGTGGAAATCCCCCTGTACACCATCGGTCGAGATTCCCATTTTAACTTCTCAGTCGGCAATCAAGTCCACTGTAAGTCGAACTCGTGGATGGTTAGGTAGTCTGCTCTCCTCAGGACCCAATGTTCGTGAATTTGAACCCAGCTGGGGTTTATGGGTTTTTCTTGAGTGATAAAAATCTGTAGCACAACATCCTTCGAATAGAAATAAGGCTGTCAGTCCCACGTTTATTGCGGCATGTAAAAGAATCCTGAAGGTTGTAATGTAATTGATTTGCCCCTAAAGAATATGTGAAAGCATTGACAATAATATCGTCCTAATTTTATAAACGTATTTAATTTAATTTAAATTATGTAGTACATTAAATGGTGATTAAAGCACTTCTTCTTCTAAGAAGGCAAAAGCCACTGATCAGTGACGTCACGCACGTGACATTAGTAAAGTCATGTTGACAATATAATATTTTAAATAATAACTTCCTCTTCTCAAAGGTTCGAAGAGAGATTTTAAAATGTAACTTGAGTCAGTTTCCGGCTCTAGAACCTCCCAGCAAAACAGATGTTTTTGTCTTGTATTTTGTTTTTCTAAACTAAACCTTCTCGGAGTTTCCATGAGCAATGGATATATACAAAGGATGGTGCAATGTAAGGGCAGTTGGTGTCCAGAACTGACAGAACTCACTTGGGCACTTGGCGTCCAGCAACACCTGTCCGCGCTCATACAATAGGCCGCGTATATATTTCAACGACATGATCTATTTTCTCATTAAATAAACAGAAATTCAGAAATAAAATCATGTCAAAATAATAAGTGTATTATTAATTATAATTCTTTAATTGGCGCTCGATCACGGGGCTATAAATACCAATTAACTAACAACATCAAAAAACCGGACCGATTTAATTAGTGCTCGACCACGGGGCAATTACCAGCTAATTAAACGGTGTAACTTCAATCGACGCTCAACGCGCCGAACCAGAACACTTCAATTGGCGTCCATCGCGGTGCAGTAAAAAATCAGTACGTTTCAAGGTATGTAAAAATATCTTTCCCGGAAAAATTGGCAGGCCCTTTCACTCTCGCTCATAGAAACTCCCGTGTGCCCATTTAATTGGTTAGTTCAGAAAGTGAACGTCAAATACCACAAATAAATAAGATAATCCTGAGTTTGAAGCTTCATGGCGCCTGGCTACCGGGTGAGGGTTGTTGTTAGCTGTGGCAAGTGGCTTGTACCTACTTGAAGAGCCCCCTTGGAGATGACCTCTAAAGGATAAGTCAAGCAAACACTTGGGTGAGGGAAGAGTATTTAGTTCATCCCCTCACGCCAGCCAGGATTCTGGTTGGACTGTCTGTCTTGAGTGTAGTTTCAAGTGTTTTTGAAGAGTTGCCGGAATAGTTCCACCTTCCTCTCCCCCTTAACCTCATCATCTTCTCGAGACAAGGTCTTCAAGAAGACGAGACATTCTGCAATCAACTTGTAATAAGCACAAACACAAAAAAGGATGGGAAATAGAGCGAGAAAGTGGGTGAGAGAGAGAAAGAGAAATTAGTAGACAAAGTTTGGTTTTTGTTTCAGTTTAAATTGAGGGACAAACTTGAAGTCTTATTTTCCAGAAAAGGGTTATTTAATAACTCGTCTTAGTAGTTTGAATTTTAACTTTAACAATCCTATAGTAAATTTGTTACAATTTTAAACAATAACCTAACTTATTTATGACAAGAACAACAAATCACATCTATTTGAATGAAATAGGCCTACATAACACAGAGCCATTTTCAAAGGAAAAACCTTAGCTGACAGCTATGAAAGCTAATAGATCCTCTCTCACTTATATTTCATTTTTACTTTTTTGTATCAAAGAAAAAGTATTGCAATCGTTAAAAAAAATATTTCGGGATTATGATGAATCTCTACTTTTATGTTAACCTGAACCCAAGAAAAGGGATTTTATAGTTATATCTATCCCTGGCTACGGTTCCAAAACGGTTTAATGGATTTAGTTAAAACTTTAGTTTAAATTGTATAGGGCTATACCATAAAATTGATTATTTTTTACACTATCCCTTCAATTAAGGATAGTTAACTGATTATTTTTTTTTTTTTCAAATTTTTGGAAAATTGATTTTAACGATTTTTTTAGGATTTACTTAACGGGATAAATAGCAATATATAAATGATTTTTGGGGAACAATTTGTTGAAGGCTACTTTACTGATGGAATATATTTGAAAATTCCAAATATTTTGAAATAACTATAACTATTTTGTTCGAAAATTACATATTGAGATTGTGTGGTATTACAAATAACAATAAATATTTTGTTGTTGTAAAATATCCTTTAGTTTAATGATGATTGATTTTTCTTAAACTTAAAATATATTAAAAAAGTCCTCTACGATTTGGTTCCAAATGGGTATCTTGGGAATGCTTGACATGATAAATAACGGTGAATACTCTTTTTTGGTTATAAACTCATTTATTGATAATTTACTGACAACTGAATTGTCAAAAACTTGAAAATTTGTATAATACCTTAACGATTTGGTTTCAAATGGGTATATTAGGAGTGTTGTCATCAAAAATTGCACTTTTTTTTTTTAGTAAAACTCGTTCAAAGGTAGTTCACAGCATACATATTTCTTCAAAAAATTTGAAACTTTTTGGAACTTTTTTATTTAATAATGAATAATATGTCTTTATTTTTCTAAAATAAATTAATTGAGGGGTAGTTTACATGTGACAAAATATATAAAATATAAAAATTAAAATTAGCCTTGAAAATTGAGTTAAAATTGGGTATCTTGGAATAATTTATTCATGATAAATACGAATATGCTTTCATTCTTACAAACTACAAATAATTTTAGGGTTGCTTACAAATAATATATTTTTGAAAATTTTAAATGTGTTAATAATATTTGAACAATTTTTTTAATGTTTATAAATAAAGAGTTTCTATTGCGATTAACAAGAAGATATGTTTGTTATTATGAGTAAAACAGTTTAATTTATTGAAATCTTATTTTAAAATTTTCTCTAAAACCTAAATATCCAATATGTCCATTATTAAAGAGATAACTAGGTCCAAAAACCCTGTACATGTATATTGAGTTTCATAGGAATCCCGATTTTGAAAATAATGGCAGGAACCAAAATAGTACAATCGTATTTAAGTTCTTAGTTCATTTAATTATTGATGTAAAAATAAATTGTGCAGTAAGCTATAGGGAAGTATTATTGGAATCTTTTTAAAACATGTTAGATGAACTTCATAATTAGTAAATCAAATAAATCATATTAATATAATGTCAAATTTTAGTAACATTTAAATAATATTAGTGGTATAAAGTATGCCTACTATTTAAATTAGGATTTACTTTGTTCGGACAAAGATCAAAGTAAATCCCTCTCAAATTTCAATAAAATTGGTCCATGCAGTTGACAGATTTCTCCTATCAAGTTTCTGGACCAACAGATGAAGTGTCAAATGCCCAAGTTAATTTGAGAAATTGGTGTTTTGGGCACTTCACATTAGGATATTAATTGGAAATAAATACAATAAATCGTCAGTAAACTTCAGTTCAGTATAAGTCATCCAACTGAACGATAGATACTACGTACAATATTTCCGTTGTAAAATTAATTCCTAATTAAGAGTGGGCACAATGTTAGGTTGTATTAGGTAAGGACAGGTTAGGTTAGGATAACAATGCCCCATATACCTTGGGAGGAAAATTATTGTTTTCAAGGTAGCAGTTCTCAATCCATATTTAAACAACTTGGGTGAGAAATGTTGGTCGTAACCTCCGGTCAAAAGCTGTGCCCAGTCAAACTACGCTTGTCAGACTCAATGATTGAAACAAACCACTAGACCCCTCACTATTCCCGATATCATCATCGCAGGTTCTGTCTACTTGAAGGAAAGTTCCTTTTCATGCTGATAAGGGCAATTCTGAAACCTTGAGACCTCTAAAACAATTTTTAAGGGGGGGAAAGGCGGTTGAAGCTAAAGTGGTGCCCCCCCAGGTGGCGGGGCGCCACCCTTAAGAGTTTTGAGGGGTATTTATACCCCAACCCCCAAAATACCCAGTTGGTGAGGCACCCCCCTTCCCGGTCCGTGTTGATGAACAAGTGCAGCCGAGGGGTTTATTTAGTGGTCACCACCAAAGGCACACGGGTGGGGGAGGGGAATTTGGGGAGTTTGTTCTCCCCTTCCCCCACCTTTCACTGAAAAGATCAAAAATAATTTTGTAAAAGTTTTCAAACATATTAAATAAAATTTAAATTTTATAGAATACTGCAGATGGATCGAAGTAAATAAGCTACATTTCAAGATCAACCTCACGCTTGAAAAATATAAAATACACAAAAAAAAACGTTTATATTATGTCGCCTAAAATTTAAAAACCTCCCAAACTGAGCGCCCCATCGTTTGTTGGAGATGAGAGTCCAAAATTGTTATAAAGGGGGCCGTCATTAATCCAGTTGTCTATTTGGAGTACAAATTTTGAATATTTATTGAATTGTTTATTTACCTATGAGCTTAATGACCCTTTTTACGACCAAAGTTTTTACAGAAAAATCGGGAAGCACCGAGGATGACCCCGGTATTCTGTTTTATAAAAAAGGAACTTGATACTACCAAAAAGGCGTTAATACAATGATATATTAAAATAATAAAATTTGAACATAAATAATACCAAAAAATGTTTTTAAAATATTTTGTATTTGTCTTCTTCACCTTCCCTTCCACCCCCCCCAAAACAAAATAAATAAGGGGGTTTGCCACGAACACAAGGTCTATAAAGCCACTGGTCAATCCCTGGTAATGCCCTAGAGGTTTTATCTGGGAGGCATTTAAACCCCCCCCTACCCCCCCCCCCCAAAAAAAACCCCCCCTACCACAAAACTCAATCCCCGCCTTGACGGGGCGATTTTATTTGTATACATTCTTTTACTTTTTAAATGTATGTATGAGTAATTGGCCCTTGGTATTTTTTCCCTTTTTACGAATTTTAAAATTTAAAAAAAAGGAAGGATTGGTATGTTGGGCAGTATTTTTACCCATTCCGAAAAAAGATTGAGGAAATAGGTTACCCTTTTCTGAAAGGAATTTATTTTAATTGTGACATCGAATAACACAACCAAAAAAATGGTAGGGTTTTGCCACCGCACAGTTTTTTTTCCCTCTTTCCCTTGAATAACATTTACTAAAAACTTTAATTTTTTTGTAAAAACGTAAAATGGGTTATACATTGTTGTAGAAATATACACCAATGATCAAAATGAAAAAAATAAACGTTATTCTTATCCTACTAGGAACTAAAAACCTTTTTAAGAAAAATTGAATAAAGAAAAACCTATTTGTCCATAAAAGAGCAAAAAAAATCATTTTAATTTTCAAAAACCTGAATTAAAAAGTATATATATATATATAAAATATATATATAATATTATTTATATATATATATATATTTATATATTTTTATATAATTTAAATATTTATATTTTATTTATAATTTTAATATATATTATATATATTTTATTAAATATTTTTTTTTTAATTTATATATTATTAATTTATAAAAAAAAAAAGCTCGAACTTATTTGTTTTAAAAATATATATCTCAATAAAGGATTTTCATCTTCAATATACTAAATCTAACAATGAAAATTATTGTTTTTTAAATTGTTTGCAAGAAATGATGAAAATTGGGAAAAATTTTCCCCAAGAAAAAGTCCTCAAAGTAATTTTTAAGAAAATCAGAATAACGCTCTTGTTAAAATTAAAAACATGTTTAGATATCAAATTTAATCGAAAATCGTTTGAAATTTGAGAAAATTTTGATTGATCTTTTTTTTTTTTGCCCTTCAGTAAACTACCCTTAAAATGGGGTTAAATTTTTAATTCCAAAAACCCTTTAAAGGGAGCCTTATGAAACCAATTATAAATTTTAGCCCAAATAAATTATTTTTAAAATACAAAACACAAACCCATTCAAAACAACTCTTTCAGTTTTTGGGGGTCACAAACGTCAAATTTAAAATTACTCAATTTTTTTATTTCCAATATTTTCTCATGCAGAAAATAAAAATAATAATTTAAAAATTTATTAATAAAAATCGTACGTTTTAATTTTTCACTTTTATACTTTTTTTATAGTGAATTTAGTTTTAAAAGTATAAAATTTTTTTAATTAGAGATATCAAAAATTTGTAGGGTAAAAGGTTTGAGATGGGGGAAAATTTTTGAAAAAAGTGGGGTTAATTGGTATTGAATTTACAAACCCCAAAAATTTGTTTGGGGTGGAAAAGGGGGGTAGAGTTTGTGGGGCTTTTATTTTTGGCCCGGGGTAAAAGAAAAGAGAAAAAAGAGATGAAAAAAGTTGGTTAATTTTGCTGGGGAAATCCCCGCATTTTTTGTAGCCGGGCAATAATAGCGACGGCGGGAGTTAAATTCAACACAAAGCAGCTAGATGGGCACCTGTCGCGTGGACTGGTCTGGGGGGGGGTGGGGAAAGGGGGGATAACATGCAGCAAATCGCTGACAGCGAGACCGGGGATTACGGGGAATCCGTCAGTCCCCGTGATAAAATCTCAATCTTTTTCCCTTTTTTTTTACATCTCGTACGATTCGGTTTAAAATGTAATTTTTGTAACAAACGCGAAGGTGTTGGAAATCAGGGGAAATTAAAATTTTAAAAAGGGTTGGATAAAAATATTTTAATACATCCGGCTGGTATCAAAACCCCTTCTTTTCCCCTAAACCCGACTAAATGAGTTTGAATTTAGACTGGTGCTTATGCGGGGTTATATCTAATTTAGACTTTTTTGACTCCATCTGAATAATGTGGGGTCTCTAAAAAAAAGTAGTTTGTCTACCTGTGATAGGTTTTTGGGTTTAAACCCCCGGCTGGAGTTTTTGGGAATACCCTTAATAGTTTTTACAAAACTCCTTCCCTACAAATTCGTGTTATTTTAAAAACCCTTTTTTCCTTCCTCAAACCAATATTAAAAAATGCAGTTAAAATGCACATAACCCGGGGGGAAAAAAATTTGTGGCGGGGAAAATTGTGAATGCTAGTGTGGATGCAGAGGTGCCAAAGGTAAAAACTTTTCGTTTATTTTTTAAATTAAAAGTTCTGCAGCAAGTTTTTTTTTAGAAAGTAAAATTCCCCAAAATAGGTAATTAACGATCCAAACCGAGGCCCTTGCTATTGGGGAGGCATTATTTTTTAAAAGGGCATGCAACCGAATTTTTTTGTAGGGGACGGGGAACACTAATTGGTAAATCATATTTTAAAACCCCTGTTGTGCACTTTGCCCATCCTACTTCCAACGTCTTATTCCCCCATCCCTCCCCATTTATTATAAATTTCTTTTTTCAATATTTAAATTAATAATGTCCAATAAAAATAATTAACGTTACTAAGGATACTCCAGAAAAACATACAGATTGCCCTTTTAAAAAAATAAAACTGTTTTAAAAAAAAACTTTTCTGATTCCAACCTTAAAATTCCCCAAACTATAAAAAAAGTGGCATTTACAAATTAACTTTTGACTGTAACGTGCCCACATTGGGGAAAAAACTGGAAAGGGACTTTTTCCCAAAAGGTATTTGAGCACTTATTGACTTCAAATATAAAAGATAAATCAAAATTTTCAGAAATTTAAAAATTTTAGGCCCTAAAACCCCTATCGTCAATGTATGAAAATCCTTTTATCCTCTACCAAGGGCACAAAATGAAATTGCCGAAACTCTCCATATTAAATGCAAGTTTTCATCATAAAATTATCCTCAAGAACAGACAAAATTTTAAAACCAAACCCTTTAATTAATAAATCAAATATCTTTAACCATCTATTCACTCCCAACCTTTTTTTCCCTTTTATTTATCTTCTGCCTCCTACCTCGTAACTGAGAAACCCACCGGCCAGGTCGAGAAGTTAGAACCTTTTTCTTTTTTTTTCTCTTTCTGTACCTTTTTCTGTCTATCTTTTTGAACCTTCAACTAGTAATCAAGTACTTTTTTTTTTTTTATTTTTCATGTTTCTCGACATCTCGACTATTTTTGCAAGCCATAATTTTTTTTTTTTTTCAAATTATTCCCGTGGGTTACAGGGACAAAATCTAACCCTTATTTAATGGTTTGCTTGACAGTTTAGTGATTATCTACTATATAATAATTTATATTCTTCCCCTTTAAATTTTTATTGTCTGTTAGGTTTTAAATTTATCTCCTTTTTTTTTTATTGAGAAATTTTTCCATCCACCTTGTTCTTTATTTTTTTTTCGTCTTATATTTAAATATTTCATTGGTTTTCCTCAGACCCGATGATTTGGGGTTTGACGTCGAAACAGTAGTCAGTTTCCGGCCCTCTGGCATCCAAGGGTTAAAAGGGGAAGGAAATTTAAAAACCCGTAAGGAACACTTATGTTTAATCAATATTTTTCTATCAATTTTCATATTAACATAAATGAATGCTCTAGGCCCCAACTTTAAATTTTTTTCTGCTTATATTTTTAACTTTAAATTAATTTCCCTGTTATAATATTGTAATTTAATTTTATTTTGAAAATCTGGATTTTCTATCTTGCTTAATTTAAAATGGGTTTTAAATTAATCTTATCTTACTTAATAAGTTTTCTTTCTGACAATAACCCTTTTAAACATGATTTTTATCTTTTTTTGTTAATTTTAATAGTTTTTTGTATTTTTAAACCCACCAAAAATTTTTTATTTTACTTAGGTTACAAATTTTTAAAGAAAATTTAAGGTTTGGGTTTTTTAAAATTTTAAATTTTATATTAATAATTTTCTTTTAAATAATGTATTATATTAATTTTTATTCGAGTCTATACATTCATTTTAATATATAAACTCGTTGTCTTTTGCTAGTTAAAATTCTATCTTCATTTTTCCTTTTTTTTCATTTCAATTAATTTCTTTGAATTAATCTTTTGTATGATTTTGGGGGGTTCCCTTTGGGTAATTAATTTGTATGTTTTTTCTCCTTACTACATCACTATAATATAATTTAATTAAAGTTTACTTAATTTTCCCCGTTATGTAAATGTTTTTTTATCTTGCATTTCTTTTTTTTTAAATGAAAGCATCAAAATAGAGTTTTTGTAAAACAATGTTTTGTAAGAAGAGGGGGAAATGATTCTTTAAATAATTTTATTTGTTTTGTAGACGAATAAGACCTTTCCATTTATAGCACATTAATTTTGAAAAAAAATTTAAAAATTTAGGGACATCAGAAATTTATTGGGGGGGGTGGTCTGGTGTTAAAACTTTTAAATTTTTTGCCCCCGAAAATATTCACTAAATATTTTAGTTTTTTAGTAGAATAATTTTATGATGTTAAAATGACCTCTAGTTATGTCGATAATCAGAAATCCCCAAAAAAAAAAATAATAGTAATAATAAAACAATAAAACTTTTTTGAAATTATAGTTTCCCAAACCTCTCACATAGAGGTAATGAAATTTTATATTTTTGTAAAAAAAAAATAAATGGGGCGGTGCCCCCCAAACTTCTCTCGCTTTTTCTTGAATTTGGGGGCATTTACTAAAACCTCGTTAAGATTTGTGAAATGAATTAATAGGTTATACTTGTTGTAGAAAAAACAAAACCAAAAAAAAAAAAATGAAATAATAACACTTTTACTTGCTCTATGAGGGATGGTTAAGGCCCGGGGACCGGCCGGCTGCCCCAAAGGCACCAACAGAGCTAGAGGACCCAATAGCATGTGGGGATATGAAAATAAAACCCCAAAAAAAACAATTCAAACCCAACGTAACCTGGGGTGAAATTTAAAAAAATCCCCAAAAAATACAACTTTAAACCCAACGTAGCTTGGGCGTGAAAAGAGAATTGTCCCCCAAAATTTAACTACAAAACCAACGTACCTGGGCGTGATTAAAAAAAAGTCTTCAAAAACCCCCAAACCCAACGGACTGGCCCTGATTTGAAGAGTTGTAACTTAATAATATTCAATTTTATATAACATGAAAAATTTTACATATTTGATAATTTTTTGGGGAGAAAATAGAACCTGTGTCACTTTAAAAAGTTATGCCCCGGCTAGTTACGTTTGGATTTGTTAGGTTTGGGGGGTTATTTTTATATTTTCTAGATACAATGCCCTAGAAAAGTGGGGAGCTGGCAGTAGCAGAAGATTTAAAGAATTGCCAAAAGAAAAACCAAATTAAAAATAAAATTGTTTTTGTGAAAGTTTTGATTATCAAAAGTGTAATAAAAAAAATAAACTTTTGTTCAATTTCAGGGAATGGTTTTGGGAAATGGGTAATGAGATTTGACTGTATCTTTTGCTAGATGTTAGTTCTACACTCCCTTGGGGAATTTAAAATATTATCCCCGGTTACGAGAGAAAAATAATCTACTCAGCCGAAAAAAAGACCTCGGGCCGCCCTGACTCTATGGCATTAGGAAAAAGAACACTGTTATAGAAAAAATAAGAAAATAGAAAAGGCTTTTTTCAAAAAAGACAAAAGAAACAAATTTATTTTTAAAACGTGTATTAAAACAGTGGTTTGTCGTAAATTTGCATTGCCGGAAAGCAAGGGCATAACTCCCAAGGTGAATGGGGTTTGGGGTCCCCAACCCCTAGGCGAAAGAATTGCACAAACATAGTGCCCCTAGAACTTTTGGAGCTTCTTTTAATGATTACTAAGGGGAGAAATTTCTTTCAATTTCCCCCCAAAATTCCCGGGAAATTTTAAGACACTGTAAAAATCATCGAAAGTATTTGATTAAAAGTATGAAAAAATTTTAAAAAATAATATTGTATAAATCAATTAGTTAAATTGGAATTGCAAAGCATAAAACTTTACTAAAATAATAATTGAAAATTTTCATTAAAAGCATGACAGAACGGGGTTTCCCCCCGTTTGCTCCACACACCCCTATCAAAAAATATATTTTTATTTTTAGCTCAAAACCCGTTGGTTTTATAAAAATATATTGCTTAAAAAAAAAATTTTTACCTTTTAATACCCCCACAACTTTAAATGATAATTATTAAGTCTCAGATAGTTTCGGAGACATGATTAAAATTGTAAAATATCCCCTTTTTAAAACCTTTAAGTCATGTTAATGAGAAAATAAAAAGTTCATTTTTTTTTTTGCAAATAGTGGTTTTTTAAACCCCTTTTTATTTTTAAAAAACATAGAGGAAATTTTGAGAAAATAGATTTATCTCTTTTTACCTTTCAAAAAAAACTTAAATTTTGGGTTAGATATCTAATCCAAAAAAACCCTTGTGAGGGAGGGGGGAACCTTTTTTAAACCCTAAAAATAAAGTTTTAGCCCAAACGGTAAAGGTTTCGGTTCTAGCACAAGCCAAGCTACCCCAAATTTAGACAGTGGGGAATTGGGGAAAACAAAATTTTGGGGTTTCCCCGGGGGGTTAGAAAAAACCCTATTTAAAAATCTCGTTTAGAATTTTTTATGATCCAATATTTAACTCCGGGTGCAAGACAAAGAAAATATTAGTTTAAAATCCTAGTTAACAAAAACCCTTGCTTGCCGTTTGGTTTTTTACGCCCTTGATGGGGAGGGGAGGTTCCAATCTCTCTTGTGATGAAGATGGTTTTCCCCTTAATTGTAATATACGTTATTTTTACCCTTTTAAGGGTTTTTTTTCCCAAATGATTTACCCCTGTTTTTCCCATCTTATCCAAGCAAATGCGGGTTCACTTTTTCTTTAGTAAGGTACCTCATCCCACCCCAAACAGATTAAGCCCTTTTTAAATAACCGGTTTTGAAAGTTGCAATAAAAATAAAAAACTTGGTTTTTGATGATTTTTAATCTTTAATAATAGTAAATTAAAAATTTTAAAAGGGGAAAAAAGGTTTAACGATTTTATTTTTAAATTTTGATTTTTTTTTACTTAAAAAACAAGTTTTGTTGTATGGTGTTCAAAAAAAAATCAAATTAGGGCTTTTTTTTTAAAGTGAAGTAGGGTACAGTACGAATTATATTTAATCGAAATAAAAACTAAATATTGAATTTTTTTTCCAACTTTGGCCACCTTTTTCTAGGTATTAATTTTTTTTTAAAAATTTTTTTTTTTTTTTACAGGCCATACCTTAAAAAAGTGTGATTGGGTATTTATATCTTTTGTACAAAAAAATTTTTGTGAAATTTTTCAATTTTTAACCCCCTTAATCATTATTTTATTAAAAAGCAAGTAGTCACCCAAAAATTATGTCACTAAAAAAAAAAAAGAATGGCAATAAATTTTTTTTAAATATAGGGAAGAAAAATATATTTTTATATTTTTCATTTTTAAACAACTAAATAAAATGTCAAATTTACTGAAATTTTTTTCTAAGGTAAATCCGAAAAATTAAACTTTGACAGGGGTTCACCCTGTCCTTTGACTTTGGACGCTTTATAAAACCCCCCGAAGGGGGGCGGTGGGGATGCCATAATACAGCAGGGGTACCCTTTGGGGAGGTGATAAACATGGAACACTTGGAAGAGAGATTTGCAAACCCCGAGTGTCCCTCGAACTTAATGTCCCCTCAAATTAATGTTGTCCCGGTGAGAACTTTGACGTTACGTGAACTATCTTGTAATCCGTGTCTTATGTTTTTAGTACTTTCTAAAACTATGGATTTTATTTTGGTTATCATTTTTTTTTTTCATATACATCCAATCACGCCAACCCCCATGGGAGACAAGAAACTTGGATTTAATCAAAAAAAAACTCCGACTTAATCCATCCTCATAAATTTCTCCAAACTTCCCTTCCTTTTATACTCCCCTGTTCAACAAATC
The DNA here is from genome assembly GCA_039000515.1 of Timema cristinae. Taxonomy (NCBI): domain Eukaryota; kingdom Metazoa; phylum Arthropoda; class Insecta; order Phasmatodea; family Timematidae; genus Timema; species Timema cristinae. The sequence goes on along the minus strand of JBCFYV010000003.1, from coordinate 56,978,062 downwards.
CATTACTGAGTCATACTGTTTTTATTCTAAACCTTTAAGTTTCTTTTTTTCCACATTTATCTAAACATTTAGCTAAATTACATATACCCTTTCCCTTTTATCCACACACTTACCTTCAAATAATTTGCTTCACCACTCGACCATAAACCCCCTTTCAACATGCCAAAAACCCAAAGCAAAGCACTTCTTTCACATTTTACCTATTTTTTTCCCTTGAATTCGCACTTCACATCCCCGTTCGCTATGATTTTCCCTACGAGTTTTTCCCCAATATTTCTTAGATATCTTTTCCATCCGCATTAATATGCTATTGGGTTTCGACAAACCCCGCTTTACACCCCCAAAAAATCGAAATTTTAATTTGAAAGGTTTTGCTAATTGTTTGTTCTTTTGTGATTTTTTTAATTTTACACTAGTTACTTTAAATTAAATGAAAGTTACGTAAAATCCGGATCACCACTGTTACTTTAATTAAATGAAATTTCGAGAAATTAGTTCAGATACGTTCGCTAATTTTCAGTAAACGTAAGTTTTTGTGAACGTAAATTGATCGTGAGCCCGTCATGAGAGATTAAAACTTTGGTGTTGAGCGTACTAAAAAAATTCCAGCTAAGTGGACTTAGCCAAGTTATGTTTCGTGAGTATTAAAGGAAGGTCTCTAAAATTTAAATTGGGTAATTTTTTACTTTTTAGACAAAAAAATCTCTTGGACAAATAAATGAAATTTACTTCAGTACTAAGTTTGTTTTTAATTTTTTAAAACGGAGTTCTTGAATATTGTAGTGATAAACGTGGGATTTGACCAAAATATTTTAAATAAATTAATGTAGATGCCTTGTCAAATTCCGCAAAGTATTAAAAATGTTCAGGGGTTTTTTAGATTAAAATATTGGGCGTGGAGAATTAAACTAAAAGCATCCATTAATCTAAGGCCCCTGAGAAAAATTTTATTGGGGGGTACAAAAATTTTTCAGATTCCATTTCCCTTTAAACCCCTATAAAAAAATAATAAAATCTTAAAAAAAAAAGAATAAGACACAAAAATGAAAAATTTTATACTTTAATTTAAACGAGGAGAAATAAAGAAATAATAGCCTATAATAATAATTTTTTAACATTCTAGTATGGAAATGGAATGTTAGTCTCCAATAAATAAGAACATTTTTGGGGTCCCCAAAAAAAATTCCAGGCCCCCTTTTGACCCCCGGGCCCGGGGACAAATGTCCCACTGCACCCCCTTTTTTATAGAGCCTGACTGAAAAATATTTTTTTTTTTTGACAAACTAAGTTTTTTTTAAAAATTGGAGAAATTGGAATTAACTTTTTTTCCCCCGCTCCCCCAAAAAATTTTTCGAAAAGTTTAGGGTTTTTTGCTAATAAAATGTGTTCCTTGGTTCTCATGTGCGTTTAAAAAAGTTTGTATAATGTCAATTTTTAATTAATTTTTTTGAAATATATTTGATAAAAGTCATCATCATCATTGGTCATCAATCAGCGGGGTTTTTTCGCAGCTCTCTATTTTGCCTATCCTGGAAAAGCTTGTTAAAAATTTGTACCTTCTTCTGCCAACTCGTCCACTATCTGATTCAACCTTTTGATTTCTCCCTTTTTTATTCATAATTTTTCGTCAAAAATTCATGTCTTTGTTATTCCGACCTGTTAAAACCTTCTTGGCTCTTACCTTTCCAAAGTTTTTCCCTTTTTCATTTGTTTTTTCTTACATTCTTTGATTACACCCTCCATGATATTTTTACATTCTTCTTTAGGCCCCATGCTTCAATTTTTTAAAATTTTTTTTAAATTTGGGCAGTGGTTCATGTTTCACATCAGTAGGTGCAATCTTTAAATGTCAGTTATACATAATCATTTGTTAGAAAATGAGGGGGCGTTTTGGATTTGTAAATGAGGAACTTTAAAATTTAAAAACGTAAAACTACATAAGGAAATTTTTGAATTTATAGTAGTGTTGTGTGTAATTTTTACCCAATCCCTAAAATAACAAGACCCCCAGTAGTGATACCAATTTTTTTTTGCACACGACTTACTCCCGTTTGGGTAATACACTTAGTACTAATTACCTAATGTGTTAGGATGAAGGAAATTTGTTTTGATAAAGATACCCCTTTTGATAAGGGGGAGAGAAAAAACCATTTGAAAAGTCCTCAGTACCCCTGAACGAGTTTTATCCTCGATCTCCCCCTCTTGGGTTTTAGTCCACAGGAGCAGTGTTTTGACCCTGTAGCCACCGAAGGGGCTGTTTTCTGTCTTCCCGCTTCCACTAAGACTTAAAAAATGTAATAGGCCTATATTTTTCTTCCCCACACCCTTTGTTTTCGTTTGGGTATACACAAAAATCAATAAGGTTATTTGGGAAAAAAAATATAGGTATAATTTCTTTTGGGAAAAGTACCTGAAATAGCGTAAAGGAGAGTGGGAAACCATCTAGAAAAAAAACCTTAGCTACACCCAAAAAATTTGAGCTCCCACTAAGTTTTCGAAATTTGTCTTACATTAGAAGTTTGCCTTAAAAATGTTGGGCCCCCTATGGAGAAATTTTCAAAAACCCTCCACGTTAAGAAGGGTTTACGGAAGCATTTGTTGCCCCCAATAGTCGGCGAAAATGGGGATGTTTTTCAAACGGTTTTCAACAGGTTTTCAGTCTCCAGGTAAATTCTGGTATAATTGTCCCTTGCTCAACCAAACCCCCGGCCTTACTTCGCCCCCTTTAAATTTAAAGCAGTCGGGATAATTTAATGGAAAGGCGGGGACGGAAATGAAGGGTCCCCCTTTTCGACCACCGAAAATCCATACCAACAAGTCCCGGGTAGATATAAGCCTCCATTAGAGCCTTTTAACGTGGTTTTCTGTAGTACTTGTGGTTCGGGTCCCCTTTCTGCAGTATCGCAAAAAAAAAAAACACAAAAATTTGCCTTCACAAAAGGAAAGTAAAACGCTGTGTTTTTTTAAGGAAAGACTTTTGGTCTCTTCTTCACCCTCTCTAAAAAAAAATGGAGTGGATTTTTTAAGGCGTGAAGTGCAGAAAAAAGCTTTTTAACCCTCGTTGAAGGGGCAGGGGCCTCGTGCCATTAAAGGGACGGGCACCAAATTTAAAAAAACTTGTAATAACCAAGGGGGAGGAAGGAAATTCCCGTGGAGTAATTGAAGGGTTTGGGAATGGAGCAAAGGGAAAAAAAATTTGGGTTTTTTAAATCAAATTTTTTAAAACACTTATTTTTTAGTGAGATTGTTTAAATCTTAATGAATACAAAAAGTGGTCCATTTTGTTTATGTGATCAATTTGTTTGGGTATATTTATTTTACACTTATAATAGGCTAAATTTTTTATAAAATATATTTTTTTTTTAAATTTTCCCCTTTTTCTGGGAAGTATTTTAATCTTGAAAATTTTCACCCGGAAATTTTTTACGGCTTTAGGTTTATATGGTTCCAAATTAAAAAAAAAGAGGTGATGCTTACAAAATTTTTTCCATCTGTCGCCACTGTCTATTACTAAAATTTTTTCGGATTCAAAATACAGCCCCAACGATTTGAGGTTTCGTTACAATTTAAAATTCAGAATTAAAAAGGTAAAACCTTTAAAAAAATCTAGATTTTTTTTTATACCTAAAATTAGATTAGTTTATTTTTATAAATTTTTAAAATTTTGAAATTTTACATTTTTTTAAAATTGACTTTTAATTTAAAGTTTTAATGATAAATAATAATTATTTTTTTTTTTGAAAAAACACTAAATTTGATGTTTAATAAAATGAATGAATTTTGAAAAAATTATTTTTTTTAATGACTTAAAAAAGTTTGTCCAAAATTTTTACCGAGAAGTGTTTCATATAGCAAACAAAATAAAAATATTTATGAGTGAAATAACTTAAAAACCTTTGCTTACGTAAAACGATATTTTAATATTTTTTATAGCACAAGATGAAAAAAAGTAAAATATGTTGTCCCTTTAGGCTGGGTTTAAATTTTGGGAAAAATTTTTTAATAATTGGGGCCCAAATTTTTGTGATACAACACAAATTAATCCGTGTTTTTAATTTTAAATTTGGCTTTATGATTTTTTATTGCCAACTATTATTTTGTAGTAATATCATGATACCATGTTTTTTTCCATGGCTTTGACTTGAGAGACAAGTTTAAGCTGCTGAAACAATCAGGCGGTCTTTTTTTTTAAAGTTTTTTTGTATTATTTTTCAAAAATAATGTTCGTGAATTTCCCCACTTAACTTCCCTTATTTTTTCCTTTGAATTTGATAAATTTTTATTACTTAAACTTGCACTTGACAAAAAAAGCGGTTTTTAAAATTTTTTTAATGAGATTCATCCAAAATCTCCCTTGTTCGGAGTACCCAAATAATGTGAATGTTTTTTATTTCGGCAAAAATTTTTTAATTTTCCCCGCTATGCCCGGATGTTTAAAATTTTAATCAGCGTTTTTCCCCAAAACTGTTTAAATTTGTTTTTTTTTTGGTAAGATTGTTCCTTATGAATTATAAAATTTTTGGGCCCTATATTTTTACAATTAATTTTTTTTAAAAGTAGTTTTGTTGGCTTCTCACGGGGGGGTTTTTTTCCCCGGGGAAAAAATATACTATATATACCACTGGGGGTACGTCCCTGTTTGCGAGCCATTGATTTAAGATAAATATTAATTATAATCAAAAGTAAAAACACCAAAACCAAAATGATTTTCTTTAAAAAAATTTAATTTGAAGGATTTTTAGGGTCACACCTAGGGAAAATTTACCTTTATAAAAAAACATAATAAGTCACTTTTAAAGGGGTTTTACATAGATAAAATATTATAAACCAAATTGATAAACTAAAGAGTTTATCCAATGTAAACTAAATAAAGAACGTCTGTATAGGGCATACATAAAAAAGGTGGCCTCTATAAATCAACTTAAAGGACATCTGTAAAGTGTAACCTTAGCCAAATAACAATGATAATATGCTCAACTGCTTAGTTTTTATTTTTCCCACTTTCGTCATCCTTTTTCGGTTTATGTGGTTAGAAAAGGGCGTTTTTGGGGCCCTAAAATTAAGTTAGTCGAGGGTACGAACATATGACGATTCCCACCCCCACGTCAGACGAGGAAGGATTAACCCCCTGTTTCAGACACAACCGGGGGGAAGCTCCTTAAATTTTCTTGGTAGGGAGCCCCTCTCACCCCAAACATTGTACAGTCCCCTTTTTTAGGGAAAACCTTATCTGTATCTCTAGAAAATGTACTCTATATATTTTCCTCTTAATTTGTAAAAACCCTTTTTAATTGAGTGTCCTTTAATGAAAAAAATTCCAATATATTAAAATTAACACAAAAAATATAGTAAATGTTTTCATTTTTTTGGCACTTTTTTTAAGAGTTTCTCTTTCAAAATCATACTATACCCCTCACGTGGAAGACTAAAGCTCTAATTATTTCACCCATTATTTTTTTTAAAATCAAAAAAAGGAACCCTTTATGAAATTGTGACTTAGCACCCATCCCCATTTTCCAAATTTAATACACCAAAGGGCGAAAATAACGAAGTTAGATTTTAAGGGAAAAGTAACCCCTTTTTTTTGGGAACAGTAGTAAAATTTTTAGAAAAATCACCCATCAACCCTGACTTTCTGTTATCGGAAACAAGCCCATGGTTTTTCCTTTGTCCATGGCTCGGATGAAAATGTAAGAATGGAGATGCACAAAATTATTTTTTTGCTTTATAATTTCTTAAATTTTTTTATAATACCAAAGAAAGTTTTTGACATGATTTGCCCCTTTAAAAAAATTGTTTCCGTTCTTTTTGAAATTCCCTTTTTAGGGGCGAGTTTTTTAAAGTTGGTTTAAATATCAGGAGCCCCAAAAAAAAAATAAAAACCCAAATTTCCAGAAAATTAAATTTTTAAATAAAGCATCGCATACAAAAAACAAAAATAACACTTTTAATTATGGTTTTTTAAAAAAATTTAAGGGGGAAAAGGCATTTTAACAATTTATTTACTTTTCCTAGTTTCAGTTTTTTAAAATAAATAATAGCCCGTAGAATTGAATTTGGAATGTTTTAAAAATTTTTTTTTTTTAAAATTTTGATAAATACTTAGAAGGTCTACATATTTTTTTCATCAACTGAATAGAGTTTCCACATTATTTGAAATTTTTACTAGTATATAAAATAAACTTAAATGAAAAAATAGAATAAATTTTTCAAAAATCAAACATCAGTAAAATACATTTTTAAAAACACTTTTTTCGAAAAAAAAACCCCCCCCACAAAAACATTTTAAAATAAAATGTTAAATCTAATATTTCTTTAATGTTGAGCTCGACTGTGAGGCGGGGGAGATCGAGGTTGGGAAATTTCGGTCGGTGAACGGGGGGGGTTTTTTTAAATGGTTTTCCACTCTCCCCCCACGCAAATGCGGGTTCATTCTCTAATTTTAACCTTCCCAAATTCCCAATCCATTAGCGTAATTGTACTTAAGCGTTTTAACCCACGGGTAGTAGAAGGTTTTTAAATTTTATTTTTATTTTTTTTTAATATTTTTAAAAATTCATTGAAAATTTTTTTTAAAATTTTTAATTTACCTTCCACTCTCCCAAAAAAAACTTATTATGTAATTACAATCCCCCCGCTACCCCTTTTTATTTAAACCTCTCTTTCCCCAAACCCCTTCGGTCAGTCCGCTTCCCAATTTTTAAAAATGTACTTCTTCAGCCTTTTCCCCCAACTTTTAGCTTTACTGGCCTTTCCTCCCACCCTTCACACTTTCCGTGCTAAATTTCTCCACAAATTTTAACACTTTTTCATTCCAATTTTTGCTGCTCCTTTTTAAATTCCCCTTTCCCTTTTCCCCCCAAAATCAACCCCATCAGTAAAAAATCATGGCCTTCATCTTTTTCCCCCCGAGTTTTTCCTTTCCCTTTATTTTAAAACCATTTTTTTTACATTACAAAATAAAGGGGGGAGAGGCACTCTCCCCTTACTTCATTTTTTTTTTTGGAACCTTTTTGACTCTTCTTTTACCCCGCCTCCTCGCCGTTTTTTTAAAAATTTTTTCCCCCACATTTTCATAGCCTTTACCATAAATCATAAACCAAGTCCTTTTCAAATTTTTACCTTATTTCCTCGTTTTTTTTATTGCAAATTTTTAATTATTGTAGACTCTGTCCTTTAAATTTGTTTTTCCTAGCTCCCCCCTTCCCTTTTTTTTTTTTTTATTCTCTTTTTTTAGTGTTTTTTCATGTATTTTTTTATAGGGACATCAGCATTTTTTCCCTTAAATTTGTTTTTACCTATTTGTCTTTTTTATAAAAAACGGTATTTTAATTCCCCTTTATTCAGTCTACCGGGCCCTTTTTCTATTTTATTGATGCCCCGACAAGTATAACATTATATTTTTTATTTTCTGTGACTTAATCGTTTCACAGTTGTCGTTCAACCGGGGCGGGTTTTTCCCCTTTTTTCAGCCTCTTTAAATTTAGTCCCCCCCCCTCTTTCCCGTGTGAACATTTTCCCAGTTATTCATCTGTTCATTATACCCTTTCGGGGGTTGAAAATCTCTAAATATCTATCTCATTTTCCACCCGTGTCATCATTAAACTACAGTTTACGGACTAGAATAAAAATCATGATTTTTTTTAGAGAGTTATTCATTTGACGTTAATTAGCAAGAACTAACCCCAAACAATAAAAAACTTTTGGTATTGCCTCCGGGGGAGAAAGACTGTTATAAAATAATTTTAAGTCCCCCAAACTTTGGTTCGGGACTAAAACTTCAAATTCATCAAATATATATATATTTATTAATATATAATAATATAAAAAAATTATTTAATTATTATTTAATTATTTTAAATATTATAATTATTTAAAATTTTCATACAATTATTTAATTATTTTATTTTTGTTAAAAAAATACCTTTGTAAAAGTAGTTATATTTTTCACAAACTATTGTAATTTTTTAAACAGCTATTTTTAAAAGTTAAATTGACACTCCCCCTTTTGCGTAAAGGCTTCCGTGTGCTTACAAAAAACATTTTTCTTTTTATCAAAGAATACAATGGGGGAGAAAGGTGGGTGATTTTTGGGGGGGGTGGGAAAAAAAGGTTAGTTTCAAAACAAAAGGGAGGGGGTGTGTAAAAAAAAAGGGGCCTAGGCAGACCTAATAGTGCAGCAGAGTCTCCTTAAGGAAGAAGGGGGTTTTCCCAAAATTTGCTTTTAAAACCAAATTTCATCGACCTACTAGCCCTTTATGAAATAAAAAAACAAGAAAAGTTTTTGAAAAAAAAAGAAAAAAAAGAAATAGGGATGAAGAAGCCTCGAGGGCACTTTGTGGACACATTTTAAAAAAACTCTTTGGGGTTACTATTAGGAAAAAACAGAGAGGAGAAACGGGTTTGGGGGGAGGAGGGGTGGGTGGTTCGGCTTTCCAATCAAAGACACAAAAGCTTTATACGTTTTTACCAAAAAAGTGGGTTTTTGGTTTTAAAACTTTTGATCTTTGCTAAGAAAAGTGTGTTTTTGGCAAAAAAAAAAAGGTCAAAATTCAACAAAGGATTTTTATTTTATACTAGAAAGAGAAAATTTAAAAAATGTGGTATTTCAATTTTAAGTTTCATTACGAAAAGTTTATCGTTATCAACAGGGGCCGTACCCAAAAAGGGTAGGGGTTAGGGGGAATGGGACTTAAAAAATATTTAAAAGCTTCCCCTTTCCCTGAAAGTGGTATTTAATTTTTTCGGATTACTCCTTACTGTATGGAGGTATTATCCAAAAATTTTTTTAAAAAAAAAATCATAGACCTAATAGCCCCTAAATTATTTTTAAAACACTTTTAAATTGTTTAAAAAAATAATTTTTAAAGTAAGAATATTATTTTTCCCCTTTTTTGTGAACTTAACAATGAGTCCAAAAGGTAGTACACCTCATTTATTTATAACATGGGTATATTTTCAGTAATATTTTAATTTTTTTAATACTGCAAACATAAAAAATTTTTTTAATTTTGTTCAATAATTATAAGAAGAATCCTAAAAAATTACTTTCAGCATTGATATAGTATAATATTTGTTTTTTAAAAAGTGTCTTTCTACCGTTTGATTATACCCTTTTCTTTTATTGGTAATGGTTTTTTTTTTATAAGGTTATATATTTAAAGGAAATGTAATCGAATGTCTGGAGGGAGAGTGTAAAACAATTTTGGGGAAAAATTATTTTAATAGATTTGACACCGATCCCCCTCTCGATGTCTAACCCACTATAAAAAGCGAGTATCGTAGTGGGGAACTATATTTTTATATCATCCATTAAATACCCAAAAGGGGAGACATGCAATAAAAAAATTAAAATTTATTAAAAATGTATATTTTTTTAAAAAAAAAGACAGAATATATGGGAATATTACTTTTCTTGTTTATAAAGTATTTTAATGATTCCACAAGTCTTTGTATAGTTAAAATTTAAGGAACCCCGATTGATTCTGTTTTAAACTAAGTGGTATTTATGTTTGTGGATATAATTATTCTATTAAAAAATTTGAAAAAACCCCATTATATAAATCTGAGTGTTTTGTTAAAAAGCCTGTATTAAAAATCAATATGCATGTTTATGAGAGCTTTATTACCCCAAATGATAATTGTAAATTTTTTAAGTGGCTAACTGCAATTAAGGATGTTTGTTGAAATTAAGACCATGTCAAACGTTCTTTAAAACCTAAATCTTTAAATTTTTACATCGGGAGTTTTTTATTTTTGTTGTTGTTTAATTCGGAAAATTTTCCCCTTTTTCTTATGTTAAATCAATGTTTCGTTTTTTAACTAAGACTAAAAGAAGTTTAAAAATTTAAATTCAAACTAAATTTTGAAAACAAAAAAGCAATGCAATTTTTAAATTTTTTCGCGTTATTATTATTTCCACAAAAGAATTTGGGGGAAAAAAAAAATAATTTTGAAAAATATGATTTATCTTTATCTTTTAAATACATTAAATTTATTTATAAAAAAAAATTTTATAGAAAAATTGTATATATAAATTATAAGCTTTAAATTTTAATAAAAGCATTACATTATGTAAAGGTGGGGGGTCTGGGTAAGGTGTCGACTTCTGTGTGGGGCCCGGGGGCAATCCCCGGGCCCGGGACCCATTTACTGATTACCCAAACCCCTTCCTTCACCTCTCAAGACATCTTTGAATGTGGGGGGAAAGCCGCCTCCCCGTGGTTCGGGTTCCCCCGTTAAACTTAGGCCCTTTATTTCATCTCACAAAACCCCCATTAACATTAGCGTAAGTGCGTATAAAACCCAATGGGGGTAAACGCGGGGCTAAAAATAATTTGAAATAATTTAAAGTTGGGAGTAGGGTAAACATTTTTAATTTCTGCAGTTATTCTAATATAAAAGAAAAAATTTGATTGAATTACTATGAAAAAAAAGGCAAAAATATAAAAAGATCTGGTCTATTTAAAAAATTTATTATTTGACCAAAGATCCTTTTTTAAAGAGATAAAATGGTTTGGTAAATATGGATTGGTACCCATATTATCTATTCTAACCTTCAAAAACCACCTTAGCGTCCCCAAGAAAGTGGGTTTTTGGACCACGCTTTGGAAAAAATGTGTCTACACGAAATCAAATTTTTTGGGGAAATTGCATGACTGCATTGAAAACAGGGCTGTCATTTTTGGTTTTAGTGTGTTCTATCTTCCCCCTAACATTATTCAAATTTTTTAAAATGGTTTAAAAGGGGTCACAATAGTTCTTTGCACCCTAACAACCCCTTTTCGACAAAATGAAAGGATGGATTTGGCAAAGTTAGCTGGAAAGGCAAGAAAAAATTTTTTCATAATACCTGCACTAAACCAGTGGGGAATTCATGTAAACGCTTTTCCCCCACGTCGTTATCCAGAGCCCAAGCCATCAGATTGTTGAACGTTTGATCTTGGAACTGGGCGGCGCCCTCCGGGGCAAGAATGCAAAAAAATTTTGGGTGTCTTTCAAAAAATCCTTTAAAATTTAGATGGAGGGGAAAATGAGTTTAAAGGGCCATTATTTTTGCAGTTTTTAGCTACAAACAATTGTATTACAATAAAAAAGAATCTCTTTAGGAGTTGCTTTAAAATTTATTTTCTAAGCACATTATACTCTCAATATTTCTTGAATATTTGCCATGATACTAGGGGGTTTGAAGAAATTTTTTTCTTTTTTTAAAATTTTTTGTTAAATGTCCAAAGAAAAACAGATTTATAGAACTTTAAGTTTTTATGGCTAAAAAATTAAACAAATGTATTTAAATGAAGCAATATTTTATTTTTTTTAGCCAATCAAATTTCTTAAAGATCTCAGTGTTTAGAGTATGCAGTGTGAATGGAAAGAATCTAAAATGTATTCAAGCTATTGACTGGAAAACCCCAATGAGAAGAGGCCATTGGGAAGACATAGATGAAGATGGAAGATAACATTAGAATTGACCTAAAAGAGATGGGGTGCAATGAGGTGGACTTAATAGAGTAAGTCAAGTTTAGGTATAGGTAGCTTACTTTTGTAAGTGCGGCGATGAACTTTCGAGTTCCTACTGCAAATAATAGGTAGGCAGGCAAGTAACGCAAAAAGTATCTTTGATATAGACCGGTGGTTCCCAACCTTTTGTGGCCCATCTCCCCTTTTGGAGGTTGACTAACACCTATCGGAGCCTTTTCATTTTCATTGTATGCCTAATTTTAATTTGAAGTAAGGTGTAAATAATAAAGCAGTTTTATTTTTTTAAACAATTTTAATACCATTATAAAAAAAACCAAAGCAGTTTTTTTCCGGTCACTCTTGAATAAAATAGAAAAAAAAATGTCTTTTTTTACAGATTTTTTTTTAAACAACAAAGAAATAAAATAATTAACTAAGATCATTGATGTAAATTTAAAAAACAGGAGTACATGTTTTAAATTTTAAATTGGAGTCTGGAAAAATTAAGAAAGTTGACAGTTAAAAATTGAAAAAATAAATAAATGTTTGAAAATTTGTTATTGTTTTATTTTACCTTTTCAATGGCTGCCTTGTGCTTGGTGGATTTCAGTTAAAGCTTGAATAACCGGCTTTATGTTCGTCAAGTTCAGGCGCAAGTATCCTTTGAGGCAAATGTCCAAACTTATTTCTTTGTTTTGTGAGGAGCTGGACAAACAGAACTAAATGCTTTTTCAACTAAATATGTTGACGGGAACGAGATGAGAAGTGGTTCAGTTTTTCCCCACAGTTGTGGATAAGTGTCCATAATCTTCACCCAGCCTAACTCGTAACCCCTCTGCTTAAAAATGATTTTCGCCTCACAGTCATACTTCCGATTAGAAACTTGTTGCAAAGAGTTATCAAGCTTATCCACAGCTTAAAACGAGAATGGATCTAGAATCCAATCAGGAATTTGTAACTTGGTCAAATCTTCAAATCTTAATTCCATGTAGTTTTTAACTGGTGAAGGTGATCAGTAAAAATTAGGAAATTTTGTCTTCTGGGGTTCAGGAGTCCGTTAGTGAACTAAACATTTTTAAAGGGGCGGAATTGAATCAGCTCCTTAGGCCAATATTTACCTTGTGAATATCAAAATTGGCGATGAATGATGAAAATTCCTTTGGCCTTGATAAGGTTCATCTTGTTTCCTTGAAGCCTTATATTGACTTCGTTCATTTTTCAATTTAAAATCTGTAAGGTACGCAAGTTCCAAAATTGCGTTGCTTCAAATTCTCACTTAAAAGGGTCAGACGTGCGAGAAACTCAGTAACCGTTTTTCAAATAAAATTTGGGAAAAAACGGCGCAAACAGTTTCCTTTGGAAAGCCACCTCATGGCCGTATGTAGAAGCAAGCGTTCGGATTCCTCATCATTTTCATCGCAAAATTATCGGAACAGACGTTCATTGAGGGAATTAGCTTTAATCTTGTTGACACGTAATAACCAGTTGTAGGGTTTCATGCACGATACCACTCAATTTTTCGCAGCTAAGTGTTGACGATGAATGACACAGTGAATAGTGATTACCTCTGGCACTTCTTTCTTAAGGTGGGCTAGAAACCCGCATGACGACTGACATGGCAGGAGCACCCTCTGTTGCGCAAGCGCTCACGTTTGTTAGGGGAATCTCTTTTTCCTCAATATAATCTTGTACCACTTTAAAATCGACAATCCCTTCGTATCAGTGATCAAAGTTCTAGCAAACAGCATTTCCTCGGTAATTTCCTTTTGTACATTGATAAACCTCACATAAGCTAATAAAATTGCTTTGTTATCAATTACAGTTGATTCATCAATCTGAAATGCAATTTACTTTTTTTCAACAATTGGTGAGTTTGGATTCAACGTCTGTGGCCATTTCATCAATTCGCCTGGAAACAGTATTGTTGCTCAAAGGAACCAATTGACTTATCTTATTAGTAGGGCCTTGCCTAGTATGATTTCAACAATTTTTTTGGTAGCGGTTAAAACAAGAGTTTTGCCAATTGTGTGAGGTTTACCACAATTAGCGATCAATAAAGAACCTGTAAGAAGCAAGAAGACCTTTGTCAAGATTGGTTGCTCGTTTTTAAATAATTCACTCAATTAGGCCGTTTACAGCTTTAGCTTTGAGGTGTTGAAAATAACTAAGTTCTTTACTCACTTTATCACTGTGTTCTCTTGATAAATGATCTTCTCATTCGCGAAGGCTTCATGGCTTCATTACTAGTAAATGTTTTATCGCACAAAAGACAATGTGGAAAATCGCAATTTTGCGGTGTGACGTGATAAAACCGAATTTTAAATACGCAGCTTAGTATTGACGACACTACTTCTTTTTTAAATCCATTGTGCATGAACTTCTACACTTCAAAACAAACGCACAAAACAGAAAAGACACGCACAAAAAACTGTTGGTGAGGCACACAAAGGCTAGTGAAGGACTGAAGACGATGTAGGTCAATGGCAAGTGTGTTGTGTTGGCAGGAGGGGGAGGGGGTTGAGTCACCAGTCGGCCGCGCTGAATAACAACAGGTGGGGGACTGTGAAGAGGGGTGAGTGCAAGTGAACTCGCGGCTGAGAATCCCAAAGTGACTCGTGCTATTCGGCAACTTCTACTGTACAGTACTTTTTTAAATTTTTTCCCCCCTTTGAATACCCCATCGCCCCAAATCACCCCCCTTATTTATTGCCCCCTGATAACCCCAAATCGCCCTCTTGGGGGCGATCGCCCCAGGTTGGGAACCAATGATATAGAATCTTCAAGAAAATTGGAGGTTAACTTGTGCTTATTCCATTCGTCCATGAGTTCTTACATTGTGCAGATATGGCTAATAATTATTTCCTCCTGTAATTGTTAGCATCCGTATTATTTTGTGTGTGACAGAATAAACTATCCCATCTTGCCAAATTCTACAACCCTTCACCTTCACGCTTTGTATCAGTGCAGTCCAGAACAAAATTGCCAACGGACAACCTTGTTTTTCGCAGCACCTCACTTTTAGAGTCCAGTTCTTAGCTTAGAAAAAAAATCCAAACCAAAATCTGGTTCTGCTTTACTTTCGAATCAATTCACTATACTGAAGCATCTACGTCAAAATGGTCGACTATCATTTGATAAAATTTAGCATTTTTAGTTTTGGCACGATCATCAATTCACCTTGATATAATATGTGATTAATTATTGTCAGTTAACATGCATAACCTCGACCTGTTGCTGTTCAGCCACCACACTTAGGCCTGAGGGTTTCTCTTCTTTCCTATGAGTAAGCAGAAAATTCAGGTAAATGAAATCTGGGTCGAGCTTGTGTAGTGAGGGGCGCTGGTACCAGGCACCCCATTACATCACTATGACGTTGTCACCTGAGAGTTGAGATTAAAGAAGAGTCAAATTTTTCATAGGAAGACCCTATCTTATAGATTTTAAAGTTACTAAACCCTTTTACCCATATTCATACGTCAAGTCATGCTTCTATTTATGATAGCCGTTATCAATTTATGTTAAAAAAGCACCAATAATATAATAACATACTATCAGTTTTGGGAGAAATTTTTTTTTGTAGTTTCTAAATACCTTCACCAGTTCACATAAGAGATTTTAAAACTTTTTCCCCCGCCTCGGTGGCTTTGTTGGCTAACGCGCTAGTCGTGTTGACCCCAATGCTGAGGACGGGGGAGATCGAGGTTCGAATCTCATTTTGGGTGAACGGGGGGGGGTTTCCCCAAAATGGTTTTCCACTCTCCCTCCACGCAAATTGCGGGTTCATTCCCTTTAATTAAACCTTCCCAATTCCCTAATCCATTAGCGTAATTAGTACTTAAGCGTTGTACCGAACGGGTAGTAAGACGCGGTGCAAAATATTAATAATAATATAATAATAATAAAAAATAATAAAAAAACTTTTTCCTCCAAAATGCTATGAAATTAATGGTCACTTCATTGTAAGTGATTGATATTTTTCTTACTATAAAATACATGAATCATTAGAATAAACATCCTGATAAAGCTTATTGTGACTTATACCCTTCTCCTATCTCTACACGAAAGGAAGTACACTTTACACTGTGGAGCTGCAGAATAACGGCAGTTTTTATTATTGTAATCTTTCATGTGAAAAATATGGGTGATGCTCCAGTTATTATTTTAATGGGTGGTAGAGTAATTTTTCTCTTGTAAAAGAATTTGTAACTTTTTTTTTTAGTATGAGGAGGTTGTTAGTAAATTTACATAATTTTTCTTGTAGAAGCAATGCGAAAAAATGGAAAAGTACTAGTTTTTTTTAATGTTCGATGTAACATTATTTTTATCTAATGCATATGTGATTTTTTAATGTAGTATGACATTTTGCTTCATAGTCAAATTACATTTGGATAAAAACTATATTTTCAAACATGAATAAAATTAATTACATCAAAACAAATAATTAATGGTCATTGTTAATAATAATGGCTAATTGTAAAAATTTTAATAATTAGTAGAATTTAAATTATCTATATTTAATTAAAAACCGTGTTAAAAATTAGTAAATATTTTATTTTGATGTTCTAATTTATAGGGGTTAAATCCTGTGGCTATTGATAACGTATCGATTGTGTTACATATGATTTATAAATAATTTAACTATTTTAAAATTTTTAGAAAAGGCCCCTTATTGTTCAAAAACATTTTGGGGAAAATTTTGATCAGTCAGTCATAAAAAATTCGACAAAAAAAAAAACTTCATATCTATTTTTAATTTGATGAAAGAGTGATATTTTGTCATCAGAAATTTCCAAGTTTCATCTATCTAGAGATGTTTAAATTTTAAAATAGGCTTAAAAAAAAATTAAAATAATAAAAAACCCTTTTTGAAACTTTATAAAGCTAGCGCGGTTTCTATTTAACATTTTATAAAAAACCTTAAGCAAATTTTCCTTCTAATTTGATTATCAAATTTAAAAAAGGTAAGTACAAACTAAAAGCTATTATAGCCTGAATTTCCCGAATAAAAAGGTATCCATATTATAATTTATTCTTTAAATCGCGTAGGGTATATTTTAGTGAATTTCATACATGGCTGTATTTATTTTTTTTAAGAGCATGTAACAATAATTAAATGTTGGAATCATATTTCAATGTAACTTAAATAATATATTAAAAATTAATTCTAAAACAAAAAACCTTAGGTATTTTACCCAATATAGACTAATATAAATAATAAGCTATAATATATTTCAAGTATCGAGAATTTAAACTAAACTTTGTACAGTTTGATTACCTAACATTTTATTTGCTTTATTGATAGCAATAATAGGTCTACTGTAGCAATTTGAAATTATAAAAGTTTATTCAATATATAATAATAAATAAGATACACTCTTAACAAACTTATTTATGTAATAAAACTATTCTCATTTCAAAGTATCTAATATTTTTACCGTCGTTCTAAGATTATTGGCATTAAAAAAAAACAATCTGTTTTTCATGGTCAAGCTATGCTATGCCGTTTTATTTTTTTTTGTTTATAGTCGCCTCTGATAGATAAATAGGAATTCGAGTTTTGGGTGTGTAAAATCGGTGGGATTTTACATATGTGATTTATACTATGGTTTTAACATACTTCCACCCACGCTAAAGCTTGATAATTTCCTCCAAAATGCTCTACTTAACATAGCCTGTAGGGTATGTAGTAAATTTTTATTATTACTTCTAGTTCCGATGTTATTGACAGGTTAGTTTAGGGAGTATACGGGAAAAATATTGATGAAATACACACGAATTTGCTTGGAAAGAGGTTGAAAAAGACTAAGTGAAACTCACATGTGGAAAGTTCACCCTTTGGGTATATCTGTCCGAGGTTCAAACCCTCGATCTTCCCATCGCCCAAACACAGTATTTTGCAAAACTGATTTAGTAGATCTTGTGAACATGCTACCACCCTCTCTACTACCTCTTATCTACGGCCACATTAGACTAAAAGGAAAGTGGGGGTAAGCTACGTAAACGTTATAAGAAGAAAAACATCAGACAATAAGAATGTTTTATTTAATATAATAACAATTTAAAAACAATAATTTATATGGCCTCAAAAAATCCATCAGGGTTTGTGTTAAAAATCATTACGGTATTAAACAAGTGCGCAGTATTATCATGCGATGTTTCCAAACATAAAAAATGTTCTTATGTCAACTAGGTCAGTCTGGAAGAGACAATCACTCGTTCCAACAACACAATGTCAGTTTCACAACAGTGAATATTAACAAAACAACCTAAAGTGTTAACTATCCGAGCAAAAATTGCTTTATAAATATCTAGTCAAATAATTATTGATTACAAAAAGAAAAGAGAGCCTATTGGGCGTCTTTGAAATTGGTACGAAAGTTGTCTGCTACGCTACAATGAATACAGAAAAAAGAAAGAAAACAGGGAAGTTATATTTAATATCGTACGGATATTTTCGGGAACACAAGAGTTTGGCTTACCCACCGTATGTCAAACTCCCGCTGGACTATTAAATGTAGACACAACTACAGACGTTACAAGATCCCTTCTTGTTAATAAAAATTATATGACACACAAAAGAAGTCTAGATATACCACAATTAAATTCAATTAAATAATTAGGAAAATATTCAAAGTTAAAATCAATCCATTAGCAAAATTTTACAATACTTTACCAAACATTCAAAATAAGAAAACATCGTCAAAGATGAGTTTACATTAACAGTTAAATTCAGACAATACAAAAAAAATACTTCTAGCAAAATGAGTTCAAAAATATGGCAATCAGATATATTCAGTGACCTCACTGACACTAGCACCTAATGGGCGGCCAATGAATTATGTGTCTCATTACATAATTTAGTATTACAAATAATATTAATTTTTATCAAATAGTTTACGTTGCCCATTCAGGTTTATTCCAATAAATACGTTACTTTAATTTCAAAATTGAACAAGTCATAGTTCAAGTCTATTAAAATAATATCGATGAAATAAATATATAGAGAATACGAAAACATCCTTAAAATGTCCAAGTCCAGGACCGGACTTATCATGACGGCGTTTAAAACAATATTCTAGGACATAAACTTCTCCTGAGGCGTCCCAAATTTTAAAAGTCACAAACGTCCCTTCAGAATCACTGAGCTTAAATAGTGTTCTAATCGCCCTAGGGTTTAAAGGGGGGGGTGGGGTTGTCCATA
>JBCFYV010000003.1:56911007-56959301 GCA_039000515.1 Timema cristinae | reverse complement strand
CTTTTTTTATCTATAGTAACTTGGCGCAGAAGCAAAGTTGTTTTGCAACTACTAATTTTGGTGTCTCCCAAAATGTGGGCATTATTGGGTACAACTTTACAAAATTTTCATTATTTGTTACTCCATTTTGATAATCTGTTCTTATATAAATATAGCTCAAACAAATGGATTGTCGGTTTATATAAAAGTGCATTTAAAATGTTCTAATTTTATAAAGTGTGCCTGTGCTTACTAAACACGTGAACCAAGATTTTAACCTAAAAGCATATTCTGATAGGCAAAACCTCATTAAAAACAACGCGTCACTAGGGCAACAACCATTTTAACTTCCAGATGAAATTTATCAGGTATTTTAAACCTCCTGAAAAAATCGTGATGGATAATACAATTTATCTGGCAGATAAATGCTATTTGCAGTCATAAGACGAACTTTTAACTTATCCACCAATATAAATATTTATCTATCAGATTAATATTACCCCAGGAGTCATAAGACCGGCCCTTAGTATTATTATTTTTTAGGTATTTATAATGTATTTGAAACGTTATGGTTTATAACTATAAGAGAATTGTTTGTGTCAATGTAGTTATTTTTCATTAACTTCAAAGAGTTTTCTTCCACTTTAAGTTGGACTGAATAACTTGATGCGTAGAAAAACTTATAGTTTTCATTACTAGTTACTGGACTAGACAAGTTGTTTACTTTCATTGATCTGTCTCAATCTCACTTAGGCGCTGACAAATATGAAAGGGGGCAGAAGTGTGAACGAGACTAGTAATAACATTCAATATATGATGATGAATGAATTGAAAGGTGTCGCTTGCAGGATCAGTCGGTGTATGCATTTCGGTGGGATTATCATACTGATGTCTATGTACCTTCTAGCTCAGTGATGAAGCAACAGGAAACTACCTCGTTCCTCATTTCCCCAGTACGCCTCTTCAGTGCTGCCTAGGCTTTACAGCTGACAGTGAAACTGTCGAGATTCAAACAAAATTTCGGGCTAATACTATAGGCCTACATTAATAACCATTGATACTACAAGTGAATATTTTATTCAATCAGAGGTTACTGTTAAATTGTTGATATGAGTTTTCTCAGCCGGTGGTGGTTGGGATTGCCCGTGACTTTGGACAAAACGTTTAACAATCCATGCAATAAAGTTTTGACCAAAGTGTTCAAGGAGCAGTTATGAAGAATTTTAAAGCCTCAATCCTCCGTCTTAGTACAACAGAAACTGTGAATATCTTCTATTAAAAATCAGTATTTATGTAATTAAAACATTGAACTGTGATATTATTTTTTTAAATAAAAATGTAGAATATAAGACTTTTTTATATAGTATAGACCTATATATTAATTATAACACTTATAGGCTTTAATAATAGTAATAATAATAAACAATAATAATCATAACAATGATGATGAAAACTATTCAAAATCTTCCCTTTGATTCTCAAAATTATTACAACACGCAAACAGGTCTACGTAAAACTCAAAATTTTATGCACGTGCTCTAAAAGATATTATCTATTACTATTATATACGATGGAAATCACGCTGTAAAACAAAACATATATATATATATATTATTTATTTAACTGTTAATGTACAAAATTGAAAAGTAATCATTGTCTTGTGGATTTATATAATTAAAATTCGTGTTTCTCGTTCACTCTTGACGTATTTACCAATGAAAAATTTATAAATACCCATCTATGCCCAAATTCTCTCGTCTTATGAGCTTAACTCAAAAATATTCTGCCATTAGTTGTGCTACGGTAAATAGCTGCACACACTAACAATAATTTGTAAAAAAATTTTAAAGGTTTAATTAGCTGGGGAAAAGAGACGTTTCAGTAGCTATAAAGTTTGTTAATCTTCATTTAAATATTGATAAAACATTAATATATTGAAACTTCGATAAAAAAGTGCACTTATATTTATATTTTAAAAATGCATATATATCCCCTCGTTCCCTTCTTCTATTTTAAAAAAAAAGATTTGAAAAGTTGGATGGGGCGGAAGGGGGGTGTGTTAAGGCGGCGAATGGGCAGCATCAATTCCAGCTGAAACAGACTGCCATAAAGTATCCAATTAAAGGTGTTAAATGCCGACGTATATAGACCAGATACTCTCTCTCTCTTTCTCTTTCTCCTACCTGTACCACCCAACTACAACAATAATAACAAGAAGAAAAACATGGCTGCCACCCGCTTTTCCCGCTCTGTGAGTTCTCGGCTATTCCTCGGGGTAGCAAGACGCGAAAATCCGGAGGCCATGTGCTCAAAGAAAGAAAAGCTAACTAGCTAGCTAGCACGGTGTGAATACCTTCCAAGAGACTGCCGAGATCGCTGATACAATTCAAGTTTATAGAAAAGGACTATTTTAAAATAGAAACATATTTTTGCTGCAAAGAAATAATAAAAAAATGTTACTATTTTTTTTTATTTAACATCAAGCTTTAACACCTGTTCATGTTACACGCGTGTATACTAATGACGTTAGTGAGTTAAGGATGAAATAGGTCAAATTCAGAAGAAGTGTACCTGCATTTGCATATATGGATAATGGTAGATAATTTTAGGAAAAACCACATTCAGTACACCCGACCAGGATTTGAGACCCGATCTTTCTGTCATCGGCAGTATAGTCTATTTAAATAATGATGCCTTAGACCATGCTAACAACGAAGCAGGTATGTTACTTTTGAATTATAATATTATGTATAAATTATAGTAATTTATGTACACGAAACATCAACGGATATTTGTGAACGGACGCGATTATGTGAGCCATAGAATGGTCAAAGGTACTTTGTCGGCTGCGGCCGGCTATTTTAGAGTTCGGCTACGTCATATTTAAGAACCGCAAGACAAAGTTTTAATACAGAAATGGCTGAAGTAAGATGTCCACTCCTTCTTTCTCCTCAAAATTTAATTCTTATTTGATTTATTTACCCCCCGTGACTTATTATCCGTTCGGGCTAACCGCAATGAATAATAATGACGAAGGTAGAATTTTGAGAAAATGAACTAAGATTTGTTGAGAAAGAGCGAGAAAAGATTTTAAGAAACACAAACTCATTACACCCGACCGGGATTCCAACCTCGATCTCTTCGTTATTCTAAGTCTAAGATGTCTTAACTATTTAATTATTTTTTCAAATGGCTTCATCTTAAAGATAGCTTCAGTGTATATTAATTATTGTTGAAGAATAAATTTGATTTTTATAGCTATTTTTTATTATTTATCAACAGGTCTTTGTGCCACGGTATAGTTTCAAACTCGAGGCCCTGAAAATTTGCTTTTTATCAAGTTGGTCTTATTTTTTTTATTAAAAATAACATAGAATTAAAGAATTGTCATATTATAAAAACATCTCAGACGATTTATTTAAAATAAAACACTGATTAAAGTTGACAATAATTCATTTTACTACTTGTCTTACTAAACGTCCGGACATAACTACCACACTAATGAGGTACTGATGTGGGCGAGAGAGAGGAAAATATAATAGTGTAGGGGGAGGAGACAAGCATTAAAAAACATTTAATACACCTGACTGGGTTTCTAACCTGTACCTCTACCGCTCTCGGTCGCCTTTGAACAAACTACTATAGGCTTGACGTTTAGTCCGTGCACCTACCGGTGTGGGTTGGCTGAAAATGAAATGCATTAAATAAAGACTTGATCAAATACAGCAGGATTCTGAAAGGTAAGAACTTTTATAAATACAAACTTGTTTTTTTAGGTCAATTACTTTACTATCTGTATTGTTTCATAGGTATCGATATGGTCATTGAACAGTGACAGTTTTAGAGCACATGACCTGATATATTCATAAACCAGCATTTATTACTGTAAAAAAATTCCTTCCTATCTAAATTAGATTATAGAGGTGTAAAATAATGAATTAAATTAATTTTGTCACGATTGTTATTACCTTACAAACTTTACAATGAATTCTTTTTTTACTGACAAGTCATTGTCGAGGCATTTAGCACATAGCCCCCCCCCCCCTCACCACTGAGTGTAGAGTCAGCCCGCCCGGAATCTTGAAACAAATGCCGCCTAAAATGACGCTTGTCTTACCATCAAGTATACACCTTGTATATCCCCTCCCTGCCGTCTTCATTCTCCAGACCAAGAACTTCATAATTACTTGCCTTATATGGGCACACAAAGAGACGCCGACGGACGTGCCTTGTCTCACTATAAAAGTTGAAAACCTGCTTCCAAAGGCAAGCGACGTGCAGCGGCAGAGAAGGTGAACTAACACGAATGAATGCATATAACTAAAAAAAAAAACACCAAAAAACATTACAATAGGAGCTAGTGAAGCGGTGAGATCAAAAGCGGCTTATGGGTGTTTAGGTGGTGTCTGGAAAACTACCTGAAACATTTTATTCCCACCCGCCTCGGTGGCGTAGTCTGTTCACCGTAGGAATTGTTTTCTGAAAGGTCTTTTTCCCTACCAGAAATCTATTATATAGTAGGATATTGGTATGAAAAAAGACCTTTCAGAGAGTAATTCCTACCGTGAATGGAGTATAGTTGGCTAACGTGCTTGTCGTGTTGAGCTCGACTGCTGAGGACAGGATGATCGATGTTCGAATCTCGGTCAGGTGAACTGGGGGGATTCCTAAATGGTTTTCCACTCTCCCTCCACGCAAATGCGGGTTCACTACCTCTAATTCAACCCTCCCAATTCCTAATCTATTAGCGTAATTAGTACTTGAAGCGTATAACCCGAACGGGTAGTAAGACGCGGTGCTAAATTATTATTATTATTAATTTATTATTATTTTATTCCCACACCCGATTAGGTTAGTTGGCTTGTCTTGTGTAAAAGTATATGTTATTTCCTAATCAACCAATTTCTTTTTTCTGAAATAAATATTATATTAGTATAGTCATAATGATTTATTTTATTATTCATGAGCATTCCTATAATTTAAATGTTTCTTTTGATTCGTAACTTTTTTTTAGTAGGACGTCTCTGTTAAGGCTATACGCATATATATTAATTAACTACGCTAATGAGTTATGGATGAGGACGGTTGAATTTAGAGGAAGTGTAACCGCACTTGTGTGGAGGGATAGTGAAATCCCAGTTATGAAAAACCATCCTCAGTACAGCCTACCGGGATTCGAGCCCCGTTCTCTCTGTCATCAGCAGTCTAGTCTATTGTGGGAGCTAAACCTTAGACCATGCGTACACCTAAGCAGGTGATTCGTAACCAAACGAGTAATAATTACATTAAATAAACAAACATAAATCAAACTTTAAATAATGTAATAATATGTAGATACAATATATAAGTATTATAAAATGAAGAGTTTGTGTATCTTTCATGAACAGTGTGCGACATCTATCTTTCGCAGATGGCTGACATTTTAAAATTAGTATCCATCCCCTGTACACAAACAAGTGCGCTTTCCAAACAAAATTTTAAAATTTATAATTTAAAAAGCCGAGATTGATGAATATATATATGAACGCCGTCATATGTAGATCTTAGTAATAATAATATCAATACAATTGTGCTATGCTGGCTATTGGTAGGCACCTTTGTACGAACACGTGCTGGAGTTTTAATTTTTTTATTAGACATATACTTTTTAACTTTTTACTGTTTTTACCCAAAAATATTTTTTCCAGGCAAATCAGTTAGTTACTTCAAAGCTAGTAAATAGTAAGTCAATACATATTAATATCTGTTATCTGTTTCAAATGTCGAAATAATACAAATTTCTTATTTTGTATTTTTGATGTATTCTTAGAAGCTCTATCTCCCCATCATCGGCAGTCTATAATAAGTCTATTTCGAGAGTAGCGCCTTAGACCATGCGGTCATCGAAGCTAGTCCTAATAATGTTGATTCCAAGAAGGTTAGTTAGGTCCTGCAGCCTTTAGATACAGGCTATACTTTAGGCCTTATTATCAAAGAAAACTGTTGGTAAACTGGTTTTACCAAATGTACTGTATGTTCCATTAATTCGCATCAAAGAATGTTATTTTAATGTAAGACTCTTTCTTAACAATGGCGCGCTTTTGTAGATGAGTTTCCTTCTTATATTTAATGTTATTTAAAAACAATATAAAACTGTTTTAAAAACTAAGAATGCACATTATTAGAATATAATATTCAGTATTATGTGAAATTGAAATAGAACAACCAAGAACTTAAAATGAGAGGATATTTATTACACAGACCAAATACTTTCTTAGATAACTTGATGCTCGATATTTTCTTTCAATTTACTTACTATTCCAAAAACTGTGTGTATCATAAATTTTTAAGATCTCAATATTAATAAAAAATATATTTTAAGAAATACTGAAAATGACACGTGGGTGTTGCAATGGCCCGTTAAAACGATAGCGCGAGAGACTCGTTATTTGAATGTGAATTAAAATAATTGCTATTCGGAGAAAATGTGTATCCAGTACCCTTTCTTGAAAACCAGACGTTTATTATTTATATATATATATATATATATATATATTATAAAGCCTATGATTTTTTTTTTAAACAAATGGTAGATTATTGTAACTTTTATGACCACCCTGGGGTCTAGTGGTCAGAATTTCTGGCTACGGATCCAGAAGTCGAGGTTTATTATTTTGTTTATTTCAATAGTATAAATATGCTTACACTATATATTACACAGAGAAATACATAAAATACACGAATAAACTTATAGTTACATAAACAGAGAACAAAAAAATATATCCGTCAACTAAAATATATTAATTTCTTATTGTTCATAAGAACTTAAATGTTGGCTTCACTAATTTTTTAAATAAATATTTTTTAGTCTCGCCTTGAACTTTGTCTAATGAAGTACAGCTCTTCACCTCTTGATACAGATGATTAAAGTCCTTTCATACCTTATCAAATATATACATTTTTGTAGCCGGTCTTATTTTTATTGTTAATGTAGAAGTTATTCTTTTGCCTTGTATTATATTTAAGAATATATCTAAAATAAGTTGGCATCAGGTTTTTATAAATTTTGAAGACTAAACACATCACATTAAATTCAATAATAATTGTTATTACATTTACCCAGCCTAGATGATTCAGCATAACATAATTTATTCCATATTTACTACATTTTAAAATTATTCGCATTGCTCTTTTCTGAAGTTTTGGAAGTCTTTATTCGTATGTAGTTAAACACATATAAATTAATGATACGTAATAATTAAAATGATGCAACACAATAGTATTGTTCGTAGCTACTTTTGACCAACTTGATGTTTCAACACTAAAAATTGCCAAATAACCAACCATTTTTGCAATATTTTTTAACTAGGTAGTTTATTAGACTATGGAAATTTAACTTTAAATCAATAACTATACCTTGGTATTTTAACTCTGTCACACACTTGTACCGTGGTCGCATACTACACCGCCACCACTCAGTTCGCCTGGCTACTCACCCTGTTTTACTGCCCTGTCGGAGAACACATTTGAGGCCGAAGGCGAGCTTTTTCGACCAGTGCGATCCACTCACACAACAAAACAAACTCTATCTAACGTACTGGAAGCACAACCTGTTGTTTCATCATCAAGATCGATGGCAGTGAATAAAGCGCGTGCGCGATCTGATAAACGTGGCTGGCTCTCAATCGTCGTGTACTCGTCACCCCCCCCCTCCCCCCGTTATCCAAGACCAAGACTTCATAGCGTTCTGCGCAGGCGCCGATGAGGTCTTCTAATCGCCGATTGGACAATATGATATCGAATTATGGCTATTCATTCCAACCCCTTTTTTTTCCCCTCTGAATTCAAATGAATAAAGGCGAGTGTTTGACATGGGAAAAATCACTCTTTGATGCCACTAGCCGTTAGAGGAACTAATACTCAAAAAAATGTAAGTTGACATAATGATGGCGAGCTAGTTAGAGATATTGCATCGTTAAATGGTAGACTGTAGGTTATAAATTGATTCTCCAGTATGTGAACAGTTTAGCAGAACTAAATGTAGTACTTTGGATACTTGTTGTACTATGATGTTTTGATTAGAAGTTTATTACAATTAACTTCCAATATGTTTGTATATCTTATTTCGCAGGTTAACCAAAGTAGGTTTTGGAGAACTAAATTTAGCACATTAGATACTTGTTATACTATGATGTTTTGATTAGAAGTTTATTACAATTAACTTTCAATATGTGTGTATACCTAATTTCGCGGGTTAACCAAAATAGGTTTTGGAGAACTAAATTTAGTTGCTTAGATATTTGTCATATTATATTGTTATGATTAGAAATTTAGGACAATTTACTTTCAATATGTTTATATATCTAATTCGCAGGTTAAACAAAGTAGGTTTTGGAAAACTAAGTTTAGTAATTTAAATATTTGTCGTGCTACATTGTTTCGATTAGAAATTTATTTGAAGTAACTTTCAATATGTTTATATATTAAATTCTGTGGGTTAACTAACGTAGGGTATGCTAGTTTAGGAGAACTAAGTATAGTACTTTAAGTAGTTGTCATGATTTATTGTTTTGACTAGTTAATCAGGAGTATCTATGTTTTGATGACCAGAGCGAGTAAGAATGCGCCAAGCTTAAATTCTAATTATTATGTTATATATATATATATATTTTTTTATATTTTACACCTTGTTATATTTTTAAATAAACTGGCCAAGGCTTAGTATCTTGTTATCTCCTGTTTTGTTTTTGCGAGGTCCCTGCCTTATATACAATATATTTAAATAATCAAATAGGGAATATTTACTCAACTTGAGCGGTGGTCAATAAGGATCCCTGTGATTTAACTAAATAAATGCCTAAACCATTTAAGGATGGTAAAGCTGCGCCACTCTGCTTCACAGGGTTTTATATTTATATTTATATTTATATTTATATCTTTTTGATCATTGCACTCAAATTGTTGTTTGTTTGTTACAATCCTCGTTCTACGCCATGGATCGGACACCGCTGGACACTTCTGAAATACTTGGCAGTAAATCTCAAGTATACAAGCTAAACCGAGAGGCGTTAATTGCGGAGCTCGTGGGCCGAGGGATAGCCGTTAACCCCGAATCCACTGTTCGTGAATTGAGGACCATGCTGTCTCTGGAGTTGGGTGAGAAAAATCCATTATTTTCTGACGTTGATAATAGTGATGTGCCCGGTCAGGTGGTCGGTAGGAATAGAGAGGTCCCTATGACCAGTGTTGAGAGGCAGGCCCCATTAGATCCTGTTGGTAACACATTATCTTCGCAGAACCCACTCTCTAACCATGTTATTGTTCGGTCAGACGGTTCACATGATAGTAGGACTCGGTCCAAAGTAGTCAGTGATTGGTTGAATCGCATTCCTGTGTGTGATGGACAGAATAGTTCCGCGTTGTTCGCTTTCCTGCTGGAAGTAAACAAAGTCCATAAATTACGTCTGGTTGAGGACGCGGAAATATTAGTGTTATGTCTGGGGAAAACTTCAGGGTTCTTAACACACCTTATCTCCGAGGGGATAAGTCAGGGGACCCCCTGGGTTACTGTTATGGATAACATATTTGACTCTCTAGTTTCTAGGAGAGAGAGGGAACGTTTATGTTCAGAATTCGTGTACCGTTTCCAACTTCCACACGAGTCTCTTAGGATTTTTATTCTTTCTGTGTCAGAAGCAGCGAGCATCCTCAATTTAAAACTCAGTGAGCGACAAATCGTAGAAATGATTTTAGAGAATGTGTCGCCTCTTACTAGGAGACATTTTGTATTTTCCCAATTGCCGTGTTCCTTTTCAGAGTTGTACTCTCTGGCTTCCAAAATTGAGGGATCACTTTTGGGTGAACGGGAATATTTTGAGAA
Source organism: Timema cristinae (assembly GCA_039000515.1). NCBI lineage: Eukaryota > Metazoa > Arthropoda > Insecta > Phasmatodea > Timematidae > Timema > Timema cristinae. The sequence continues at coordinate 56,949,463 of JBCFYV010000003.1, read as the reverse complement.
GCACCCTATTACAGTTTCTAAACCCTCCGCTTCATCAACCCCTTTTTACCAGAAGTCAAAAAACAGCTTTGGTCAGCTTACATATTCTCAGACGCCCCCCGTGATTAATAGACCTTATAATAGCAAACCTACTGGACATCGAGGAGGGAATAATAGTCGCGACCTATCTCGAGTTAGATGTTTTGGTTGTAAGCAATTAGGGCACCTCCGGTACCAATGTCCGGCGGGAAACGTGTGACGTGTAACCTGAGGAGTGGTAAAGTTACACGACGCTTTTCTAATATTAATAAACCACTCGAGACCCCTATCCCCATGGTCGAATTTTGTATTGGGTCAAATCACGGTGCTGCTTTAGTCGACACGGGCGCTAACGCATCGTTCATTAATGCTGAGTTTCTGAGTATCATCCGGGGTAATAAACTCAAATGTGACGTTCAAATAAATAAGTGTGCTCCCCGTACATTTGTTTTAGGGAATGGAAGTAGCATTATTATTGACAGATTTGTTTATCCGTCTCTCAAAATTAATCGTTTTTCTTGGAAAAGAAACTTATATGTTGTAAGCAAACTAGTATGCGACGTCATATTAGGAATGGACTTTTTGTGGGATACTAGAGGGATCTTAGACTTAGGCTTGGGACATTTAAGTTTTGGGTTTAATTCTCAGATTAAAGTGCCATTGTGTCTATGTTCTAGACCCATGTGGTGTAGTCACTTAGGAAGCGATGAAGATCGCGTTAATACCTTGATTAAGAAGTACTCGGATGTCATAACGCCCGTCTGGGGAAAATGTGACATACTCCCCTATGATATTGTAGTCACGGACGAGATTCCGGTTAGGTCGGGTCCCTATTCATGTAACCCACCCAAAATGAAAATATTTCGCGAGTTGATAGAGGACTTAGAACAGAAGGGGGTGATTAGGCCATCTAAATCCCCGTACGCTAGTCCGGCATTTATTATTCCGAGAAAAGGACAAGGACACAGGTTGATTGTAGACTATAGGAAGGTAAATAAAAAAATCCAGTTTGATCCCTACCCCATGCCTAGTGTGGAGAGTGCGTTCCAACATCTAGGGGGCGCTAAAGTGTATAGTCTCATTGACTTGAATGCCAGTTTTTTACAATGCGCTCTCACAGAGCGGTCGAAGAAGTTCACGGCGTTTGTTACCCCTTGGCAATTATACGAATTTAATCGTGTACCGTTGGGCGCTAGTATCTGTGGCCAGGCATTAAGCCGTGTTCTGGATCACATCTTCTCAGACTTAAAATATAAGTTCGTCTTTAATTACCTTGATGACATCTGTGTATACAGTAATTCTCTTGATGAACATCTTGAACATTTAGACATTGTACTGAGCCGTTTGCGTCTGGCGGGTTTGACTGTTAACCCCGACAAGGTCACGTGGGCCAAGCAATCTATCAAGTATCTTGGGTATATTATTTCCAATGGGAATATGCTGGTCGACCCCGAAAGGGTGAAACCCATTGTCGATTACCCACAACCAAAAAACATAAAGGGGGTGATGCGTTTCGTTGGCATGTGCGCTTACTACGCACGCTTTATCCCGCATTTCTCTGAAATTGCTGCCCCGTTAAATTACTTAAAGAAAAAAGGTGTCTCATTTGTCTGGGGAGAGGAACAATCCCGTGCTTTCAAAACTCTCAAGAGCAAACTGATCAGCCCCGAGGTTTTGCACATGCCCGATTTCACTTGCCCATTCCTTCTTCATGTCGACGCTTCTTCTGTCGCCCTTGGCGCGGTTTTGTCCCAGAGAACTGCGGACGGTGTTCGTCCCGTGGCCTTTGCGAGCAAAACCTTGTCTCAGGCAGAACAGAAATATAGTGATAGATATAGATATAGATATACAAATGCCAAGTGCTTCCTTTATGTTGCTAGTACCATCTTTTTTGTTTTTGAAGTATTGATTCTTAACTTGCTAGCAATCATCTACTAATTTACAGATCGAAGTTTCGATCCCCGCCGAATCCAGATTTTTCTATAAAGAAGTAGGTCTGGAACGGGGTCAACTCAGCCTCTTGAGGATAATTGAGGAGCTACTAACTATTGAGCTATTGAGAAGATTAACGACCAGTTCATTGTGCTGACCACATGACAACATCTATCCGTGAATGTTGGCACTATCTTTGTCAAGACGTGGTGGACACAATGTCGTTATAACTCGCTTGTGGGCTTACTCAATGGACTTTTTTGTTGCGACATTTTTTAAAAATTTCTTATTTAAAATTACATTTACCGTTACAGAACCCTTATAGTGATACCAATAGCTCTTGAATATTTGTCATGAGTATGGTGGCATTTCAATAAAAACAATTTAAATTTAGAGAAAAAGCCTTGTTTAAATTCTGCAATGCCTATTCTGTTAGATTCAAAAATTGTTGGGGCTATTGCATGAATAAGATTGAATTAAATGAATCTACTTGAACAAGATCTTGTTGTAAAAATACAGACTTGAATTCATATTAAAATAATTCATCTAACCTTAACTTATTTAATTTATGCATTTTGTACATATTATCAAATTTAATTTTAAAGCCATACTGGTTAAAATTAACCATCTTTTAAAATATTTGTATTGAGCTATTTATTTTTTCTTAGTCTGAGGTTTTAATCATGCATAACGCGTAACTAATATCGAATAGTGTGTGGCGCTTAGTGCGTAAGAAATTGAGACACATTAATTTGGATGATAGTATTCTTAATCATCGATAGTGAACAAGGCACACCGCATAAAATTGGTTCAACTTTAATTTATTCTGCGCTATGCATAGGATTGAGCCTAGACAACCCTTATAACAGCAATGAGTATTCAAGTAGGGGCTGTGGCCCAGTGGTAATCAACCTGGGGTATTGGCAGTGTCAGTGGCTCTTAATCTTTTTTGGGTCATGGAGCCTTTTTTATAATCTGACATTAACTATGGAAACCTTACCCATACAAATTTACTTAAATACACTTACATCGAATGTAGCAAACAATTTACTGATTTGCAGTGGAAATTGATTGCATTCATTTGCAAATAATAAAAAAAGTATCCTTATACCAAATTATATCTCTCATTTTCCCCTTTTAGGTAAAACTTAATGGTAACTTTCTGAAGAAAAGCGAAGTAAATCCATTCTGTACGGCTAAGAAGTGAACTTCAATTATTCTCAAAAGTAAAAGTCAATGAGAAGTGTGTTTTAGGTAGGTAAATTTGTGACTCTTATAAACATCAAACTATTCTAGATGTCATTACATGGTAATTACTGCAATAATTGTATTTTGTGGTTATTACTGTGCCCGATATACAGATCTCCTTAAACCCATCTATAGAAACCTGTTTAGAAACACAAGTCTAATAAAGGAGAACATAAAATTGATAGTATAGTTTATCATTATAATACATATAGTTCTCATAATTTTGGATGTAACTTATTTTGTTTATTTTACATGTACACTATAATACAAAATATGTAGGACTATTGCTTGCGTTATGCGCCAACAACTTTGGAGGTACAAAGTTGAAGATAATTATATTACTTGGAGGTAGGCTACGCGAACAAGAAAGGTTGGATTCCATTGTTAAACACCAGTATACACAATAGACGGAAAATATATTCTGTTCATGTTTATAATACATTGTGGAAGCTATACTTGTTTGTTATTAACGAATATTCTTTATTTTATCATCAATGACTATGCCTGCATGTATAATTTCAAACGAAAAGAAGATATTAAATTTTTGACTATGTTATGGAGAAGTAAGCTTACCGTAATATGCATAGCCATAATAAAGTCAGAGCTAAACACTCGGTTAATTTAATGTTTCGAAATACACAGTTTATTCAACGCTGTTTTAAGAATGAACTTTTAATTGAATTAAATTTATAGCTGGCCTTTGTATCTATTGGTTCAGAAATGTCCAACATTCCCCCGACTGAGAGCTGCATAAGTTCTTGGGAGTTAGCATAGGCTTTACATGATGTTTATAGGATTCTATACCCAAATATAATAAAAATATTCATTAATAATTGGTTTAGCAAATACATACATCCATACAACAATCTGGTACACACAAATTGCAGAAAAACTAATCCGTGCTCTTTAATCCTCTATCCAAACTACAGTACAAACATTCAAAATCAAGTCTTGTGTCCTCAAGTTAGACATAACTGCTGAATGAAAATAAATCTAGCAATTATATTGTGTTTATTGTACACTTTAATCATAATGGGCATTAGATATTTTTTACTTTCTCGCTATCTTACAGGTAGAGAAAGTATTGTGATCTTAAAAAAAAAAGAGATTTTGATGAAGTTCCTAATTCCGAACATTGTTGAAATATTAAATTATATTAGGATAAAAATGGTGTTAAAATGCCGTTTTTGACCATTTTAGAATGGCTTCAGAGCTAAGTATGGTCCACAAATCTTTGTTCTGTCTCTATAGGAATATACTGTAGTTTTTAACCAGAATCTTTTGTCACTACGTCACCCATCGTCATCCCTTAAAATTTCGAGTAATCACTCAAATCCGAATGCACTGCACAAAGTTCTGGCATATCGTTGGTCATTTATTTTCCCTTTTACTCCCATATCTCGCGCGAGCCCGGGGCTGAGCTGGACCTGCTTTGACGCACGCTCTTAATTTATTTTTTTAGAAACATAATTTATCTCTAAAATATTATTAGCCATTTTTCTCATTTTCAAACTGTATTATTTTTAAATAGCTTCCGCTATCTAAGTAAATAAGAAGAGGAAGGTTAAATTTAGGTAGATATACGAGCATTCAATTGAAAAGAAGCTAGTCATAAATGTAAAAAAATATCACTTGGAAAGGAGCCTCATCTTTTCTTGTCAGAATCCCTACATTAGGGATGACAAGTCTATGTCACGCGTGCCACTGGGTGGCAGGTGACCACGATTTGGATGGCATTCCGACATGAAAAAAATAAACAATAAATATTACTTTTACCAAAGTAATATAAAATGATGAAAATAAAGTGAAAAACGTGGTAAGTGCTGTAAATAAATAGTGTATAAAGTAGTAGTATAAAGTAGTATAAGTAGTGTATAGAGTTAAAACTTAAGAACAAACAAGCATATTCACCCGATAGTTTATGTGTGTTCTTTCCTCACTTCATACTGTGAGTGAATGTATTATATGAAAAGTAATCTATAATATGATAAAGTGTGTACTTGGAGAGTTTTGAAATTTGGCGCTGGAGAAGACTTGAGAATATAAGGTTGACAAATGAAGTCCTAAGAAAAGTTGGTGAGAAGAGAACAATTTTTGGGTGTGATTCTTCGGTACAAAGCAAACTGTATCTGACACCTTCTTAGGAGGAACTTTCTTCTGCACGAAGTCATAGAAGGAAAGATTGAGGGGAAGAAGAGCTTAGGAAGAAGGAGGGTACAAATATTATTTTTATTATTATTATTATTATATTATTATTATTATTATTATTATAATAGCACTGCGTCTTACTACCCATTCGTGTTATGCGCACTTACGCTAATGTGTAATGGTAGGGTGATTGTGAGATGAAATGAAGGACCTACAGTTTAACGTGGAATCCGAACTACGTTGGAGGCCTGGCATTCCCCACATTCACAAGATGTCTTGTCAGAGGTGAAGTAAGGGTTTGGCAATCAGATAAATCTGTGCCGGGACCGAGGATTGAACCCCGGCCGCCAGCACAGAAGTCTGACACCTTACCCCTAGACCACCAGGTCACCGGTACAAATATTGGATGACTTGAAGGAAAGAAGTACATTCCAGGAGTTGAAGGAGGAGGAAAAGGACAGGTAGGTCCTCCTGGAATGCTTGTTTATAGAACTTACCTAGCTCTAGAATGGTGGTAAACATTCTAAAATACTCACCTTACTCATCCTGTGACATTAAATTGGTGTGGATGTTTAAGACAGTACTAACGGGGGATTAGACAAAGGTAGCACTGAAAAAAAAGTGGCATTTGTCTTAATTTTAGATAAAAAGTCAGTCACTTAGATGCCTTTTCTCCTAGCCTCTCTTGGCTTAAAGATATCTTGTAAGCTGAGCTATTCATATGGGCCAATTCATTGAGAGGATTCGTTATGTAACTACATGTTTGGCATCGTTCTCAAGAGTTTCAATTGAGATGTGTGTACCGTTTTGACACAAGGTCAAAACTTGTATTGAACGTTAGTCAATAGACTCATTAAGAGGATATAAAGAACTGCTACAATCGACCAAGGATCTACTGCCTTAGATGAGAACAACAAAACCCTGTTTAATACCCGCACTTACTGTGGAGGTAAGAATCCAGGACAATATAACAATAATTTCTAATATGTAAAAATGGGATTCTTATAGAATTATATTAATAAAATAAATAGTTTGTTTTTTATGGGCATTGCGCGATATCTATCACTCACAGAGGTCCGAAAGTTTTAAATTGGTAGCCCTAGTGCATAAACATATACACCTCTAAGATAAAATTAAATTTTTATAGCTGTATGTTTTTAAAATTTATTAAATTATGGTTTGGCAGAATAAAAATGACGAGATTATATTTCTGTATACTTGAAGCAAATAAAAGCTTTGCCTGGGGTAGCCATGCAATGCATTGCGTGTCTGCCTCGGGAAAAGTCAGTTACTTCGACTAGTTGTTAGATACAACTTTAAATTAGGCAAGTTTCTCTAATCCTTAACGATATTGAGATTTTAGGATTTAAAAACCCAACAGATTCTAGATAGGATCTTTTGTTTTAATTTCAGATTTTGAAATTGAGCTATACTTAGAACTAATAAATGCTTGATAAGGTTATAGGCCCCACATTTATTCAAAAAATAAACAAACAAGGCCAACTGATTAAATGACGATAATATTAGCTCACCGAGTCACCCTACCAAATCGTTCTAATCAAATATCATCAAAAGAATAAATTTGTATTAATTCGAAAGAAACTGAAAATATATTTCCTGCTCATAAAGGACTGCATGATACGGTGTGAGTTATGGATCAAGTTCCAATAAAACATCTATAAAATTATCTGAATAAGATTAGTGAAAATTAAGTTGATCTGTTTGTATCCACTGTCACGAAAGGAATAGCTGGAAGTTGCCAACAATTTATTGCCAGTGGCTGGCGAACCTTTTTAAGAGTGATTACCCAATTTGTCGATAATTCTCGGATAGATTCTATCACAAACCTTTGGATAATTTGAATACCAAAATGAAATATTATATTATTTCTTCATCATAATAAACTATTACTAATTAAATTAATATACGTATATTAGTTGTCTCATCCAGGTGAAAAATCACTTGTCTCATCATTCTTTGTGGTAAAGTCCAACATAAGTTCAGACGTTTTGTATTGTTTGTCCAAATATAGAGCTCAAGACTATTTTTAGAAACTTCAATCAATTTTGTAATGACACTGGGAACCCTAACGTAATATCGTTCACACATTCACCGATTGAATTAAATATAAATGGTGTAGTTATGAAAAGCATGTATGAGGATATCATAAGTTGTTTTAAGACAGAGAGTGGGAGGACGGAGTAGTTTCCAATAAAAAATAAAGTGGAGCAAAGAAGTTTTCACCACTACTATTTGTAATGGTGTTGGAAATGGTCATGAATAAAGTAGCATGCAAATTTGGGAAGAAAAATGAAAACCATTATCTTTGCTGGTGACTTTATGGTATTATGGGAGAAGGAAGATGAAGGTCAGGACCAGCTATAGGAAGGTAATGAGGAAGTGAAAGAGTGTGGAGTGACATATAGCATGGCGAAGTGTGAAGTAGGGATAATGACAAGTAAGAGGATAAGGCCTAGTAAAGCTATAAGATTGGATGAAGTAGACCTTAGAAAAATACAGAACGTAAAATATTATTGAAGCGTGATTGAGGCTAAGGGCGGAAGTATAGCGGATTTAACCATGAGAGGACAACAGGTAGAGTTGTTCTATAGGTGTGTAAGAGACTTGGTACGGAGAAGATAAATAAGTACCCTTGAAATGTAAGCATGGTTTGTACACACTGTCACATATACAGCAAAAACATGGACAGGCTAGGAGAGACTAGGAAAGTGGAGGTCATGGGAATAATGTTTGTGTGGAACATGTTAGCTGTTACGAGGATAAACAGTATAAGGAATGAAGCTATCCGGGAAAGAGTAGGAGTAGAGGGAGTACATGGGATAGTAGAGAAAGCAAGACTGAGAAGATATGGGCATGTCATCAGGATGGAAAAGGAGAGGATGCCAAAGAGAATGATGGTAATGAAGTATGTAGGGAAAAGACCGAAAGGGAGTTCAAGAAAGAGACGGGATAAGCAGATAACAGAAAGTGTGCAAGAGAGAGGAGAAAAGTAGAAACAATTAAAGGAGGGAGAATGGTGGAAGAATAGAGGAAGATGGAGGCATTTTACTAAACTGACCCGGCTCCAAGCTGGAAAACAGTTGATGATAATAATGATGTATAAATATAAAAAATTGATACTCGGTAATAAATTTGATACGGGTCATTTCTACCGTCATGAAGAAGTATCCTGATAGTTCGGCCCGTAGAATGGTCGGAGCGTAAGGGAAACCACCATAGTTAAAATTTCGGTCGGAGTGTCAATTTTTATATATCTCCCAATCCGTTTACAATTTACGTTAATCAATTGAATGTTTGATAGGCTTATCAATGTCATAAAAATTTGGCTAAGCTCTCTAAAAAAAAGTTTCTTGACTTATATGTCTAAACAATAATCACATAATTAAAAAATAATTATTTCATGGGCATAGCCTGCAAACTGTTTTGTCTATCCACTGCAAAATAACTGAATGCTTTCTTAGGAAACGTATTCAGCCATTATTTTAAAGGGTTATGAAAATTATTCTTTCATAAAATAACATGGTACTAATAACAGTCATAGACTATCTTTAAAGTTACATAAAATAGACAGGTAGGTCTGAAAAAAAAAACCTCTGAGAATAGCAGTGAATGCCGCGTGCTAAGAAAATAATCTCGCGTGGCACTTTGGGTGCGCGTGCCTTAGGCTCACCAGCCATGGTCTAGAACCTATATCATTTCGTGCGTTGAATTGTTACACAGAAAATAAGGCTATTTTATGACCTCATTTTCAAGACTCGGTTAATGGTATTACCTACTTGAGGAAGTTGGAGAGAAGGAGAATTGAGTGGCGTGCATAAAAGGTTTTTTCTCTCTCGATGTTTGCGCTAATCATACTGCCCGTTCGAGGTAGCAGAATATTTACACTAACGAAGTGGAGGATTAAGAATATATGATTTAGAGTCGCATATGTGATTTGGGTGAGCAGGAAATAATTTAGGAGAAAAATACCTTTAGTACACCAGATTGAGATTCAAACCCCAAACTTCGCGTCACTGGCACACAAAACCAGATGATAATGAACTTTGAATATATATATATTTTTTAACATTTATGGATGCCTTAATCTGTGCATCCACCTGTAGCGGAAATATTTTTAAATTCTCAAATTATATGAAACAAGTTTCATCAAGTGGACAGTGATTATTTACTATATTAACAGGGTCGTTAAGTTTTATTAGTGAAGAAAAACAATTATGTTATCATCTTCCTGAAAAAGTTGTATTATTTAGGGCTCTTATATTGTGTTTATTGTTATTCAACTAACAAAATCAACGGAGGCACAAAGATGATACAACAAACAAATCGATAATAGTAAAAAGGTGCCTTATATGGCCACTCAAAAGAGCACCGCATTTTTTCACCCTAGCCGTGAAATAGAGTCGGTTAATGTACAATTAGTAAAAAAATAAGACCATCCTATTTTACTCTTTTAAATATTGCATGGCTTTTGTGTAGCTTAAGACAAGTTGAAAGCGTTCTTTTGTAAATGTATGGTAGTTTAGTTTTATTACAGTGGCGTGTTGTGAAGCGTTGCCAGGGTAAGTAGAGCTTATTATAACGGTATCTATGATTTGTACTTACCCAATCACTTTCTATTTTACCAACCTGACATAGCTTTTGTTGTAGATACCTTACATGAAATTGTATTTTCGTTGATAAATGGTCTGTGATTATTTACCTGAGTGATGAGAAAAATTCACAAGTACATATTTTTTAGCCCCCCATCTTACTACGCAACCGTATTACTAATTTCGCTGATGGTTTTAGAAATTAGGAAAATTATATTTAAATGAAGTGTACCTGCATTTGCATGTAAGAGAAGAGAAAAACTCTCCCTTTTTTTAAACACTACACATGACCGAGATGAAAACCTTGATCTCCCCTTTATCAGCAGTCTAGTATACTGCAAGAGTAGCGCCGTACACCATGCGGCCACCGAAGTGGGCCACAGGTACAGTTGAAAGTGACTGATTATTCTGGAAAGTAGCAACACCACGTCACTGCTTTTTTATACGTTTTAGAATATAATTTAACAAGTCTACGCAGTTTGTGAAATAGATGTATTAAATAATGCCATATTCGTGACTAAGAATAAAGTTCCGACTTTTATATAAAATATATACTTAAGAATAAAAAAGCCTCTAAGACATACTTTTTTTGCATATACTATATTAACCAACAGTCAATATTATTTAATTTGAATTTCAATTTATTAAATATTATAATACGTGACCATTAATAAAGGAAATGATACAGCTATAATAAGCTTTGCTCAACACTTTTGGTGTTTTTTTATAACATAATAATAGTTATAATTTTTTTTTTAAGTTTGTAAGTGGTACAAAATAATAATTTAAGTTATTTATTTATTGATTACTATCCTCTCTCATATCCAGAACCCTAAACATACCGTTGATTCGTACAATCACATTTTAAAATATATCTGGCTGAAATTTTTGACATTTTAGTACTTATATACTTTTATTTTTGGCGCGATGTCTTACTGCCTGTTCAGTTTATACGCCTATGTACTAGTTACTCTAATAGGTTATTCAAATAATTCTTTCATCAAGTCGTTATATAACTTTATGTTAAAATTTATATTATTTTATTAGCACCGCGTCTTACTACCCATTCGGGGAAAATTTATAAAATTGTAGTATAGAGTAAATACTAAAATTATATAATATACATTATACGCCTATGTTATATAAGTCATTCACGAGCTAATTTTACCTGGATGACAGCTCGAAATGTTACTAGAAGTAATCCCTAATATATCACTACGCCAACAGCTGACATCTATCACTTTGGATGACTGTAATGAAAACAGATGGCAATATATTAATGTGATAGTTAACCACAGTAATTTAGGCCAATATTATTTATATATTTAGTTGAGGTCGGACAAAGTTTATTTATAGTTTTACTCCCCTTAAAAATATTAACACCACTTTCACAAAAACTTCTAACGAACATAGCTTCAAAATGGCGACAGATGAATCTAAGCTATATGATTGAACATAACGGAAAACAAGTTTTTTACAATAATGCAGACACGCAGTTGATGAAAATATTTTATTCAGTTAAATAATTCAAAATACGATAAAATAATCATAAAATCATTTATTGTATGTAAAAAAAATGACAACAATTTTATCTAATCCAAGTAAATACGATGCCTGTATTAAAAGATATTGATGTGTTCACTATATTACACAAAATCAATAACGTTCCAAAACGAAAAATAAGTACTTTTAGTTATGTTTAAAATATTGTTTCGAGTTGGATAACAAGAAATTATTTAAAAAAATTAAACAGTATGAGAAAACTTAAGTTTACGTTATTTTAAATATAATATATAACAGGTAATTAAAGATATTTACATTTATAACAAAACTATGATCTTGTACAAGTGTTGGAAACCCAAAACCTAAACATATGATTTTCGAACTGTCATCCAGGTAAAAACCTATCGTGAACGGAATATAGTTTAACTTATCTATGGATTATCATTTGAATAACACATTTGGGTGACTAGTAGGGCTACATAGGTATATAACCTAAACAGGTAGTAAGACACAGTGCTAAAATATACATAGGTAGTGGTCTACTGAAATTGCCAAAATTTCAGACATTTCTATTTTAAAATGTAAATGGTTAGTGTGCGGGTTCTAGATCAGATAGAGGATAATATTCTATAAATTAATAATTTGCATTATTATTATCATTATTATTATTATTATTATTATTATTAGGTTATCAAAAAACCATCAAAGCGTTGAGCAAAGCTTACTATATCTGTATCACTTCCTTCAATAATGTTCACACACTGTAATATTAAATAAGCTGAAATTTGAATGAAATAATATCGACTGTTGTTTATATATTACATTTAAAAAAAAGACTAAGATTTAGTCAAATAAAGTTCAAATCCAAGGAGGGTATAATAAGAATAGTTTTCCTAAATGTTTTTCTTCTTTCCCCCCAAAAATAATGAGAATAAATTTCCTCTAAATTCTGTCTCTGTCATTCCTAGCCTATTAATATAAATCAGCTGTTCTCAGGGTTGGGGGGTTCTAGGGCAAACAGTTGGAATGCTAATTTATAGGTAATTTTATAATTAACTAAACCAGTACTGTACTAAATATATTCTGGTTTTAGTTAATATTAATTTAATGTTTATATATTTTTTTATTCCTATCGGGATTTTGAGGTAATATTACTCCAATAGGGTGGAGATGAGGAAGTTAGAATTATGTAAGAAAAAATCAATCCACATTTGCGTAATTTAGTCAGCGTATCCACCGATACAAGTAGTTTCACCACATTAAATTTTAAGCGACATAAGGTTTTTCTTGAAGTACATCTTTTACTAAATATTTCCTTAAATCATAATACGTTGAGTATATGGAAGTTTCATACCAATACCTCAGTTAAATAAATATAGGTGTAACTCTCATCAAAAGATTTAGAAACAATAATTGTGTGAAAACATATGGGAAGTAAGACACAATAATCAATAAAAAAAAATAGCGGAATGGCCAGTCGTGCAACGTTTCATCCATGATTATGTTGTTCCTCTTCTCAGTAGGTCTACATCAAAGAGAGTGCCAGGTGCCAAAACTACGGATTACGTGTTTCAAGTCTTTACCACGGAGTGGGAGGAGTAAGTTAAGAAAGACACTCTTAATAAGTAATGAAACAAGGGTCTATAGGACAATCATTGACACGTTAGTTATATCAATCATGAAGTTTTATCATTGGATGAAGTGGGAGTTAAAAGTAAGTTCCATTTGGTTTATTTATTTGGAAGTAAACTAATTTTAACTAAATAACTAAATTTTACTTTTAAAAAATGTCAAAACTTTTATTAATTCATCTTAAGATATGTTATTGGAAACTCATATTAAAACCTGACGTTGACATTTTATAAAAAATAAATAAATTAGTATTAATTTGAGAGATATTCTAAATAATATGCTTAAAAAAATTATAATTTGTATAGCTTAGCTAGAGAATGAATGTAGACACGCACGAAACAAATAGTTCAGTATAGAACATTGAAGGATAATATGTAAGTTCCAGGATTCAATCCCTGATAATAATGTACTGTAAAAACATTGAATTCAATAATAATAATAATAGTAATAATAATAATTATTATTATTATTTCTATTATGTCTTTTTCGTGATTAAGAATAAAGGTCTAGCTTTTATATAAAATATATATTTAAGAATAAATAAGCCTCTAAGACATACTTTTTTTTTGCATATACTATAAGTCTTATTAAACAGCAGTCGATATTATTTAATTCGAATTTCAGTTTATTTAATATTACAATATGTGACCATCAATAAAGGAAGTGAAACAGCTATAATAAGTTTTTCTCAACACTTTTGGAGGGTTTATTTATAACCTAATAATAATTATAAAAATCAATATTTATGAAGTTTAAGCGGTACATAATTACAATTTAAGTTATTTATTTATAGATTACTATCCTCTCTCATATCCAGAACCCTAAACACACCGTTGATCCGTACAATCACATTTTAAAATAGATTCGGCTGACACTTTAGACATTATTAGTTATTATTATTATTATTCTTGTAGGTTCATTATTATAAAAATGATCAATCAGTAAATTGTAATGTTAAAAATACAATAAAAAACTTACATTAGTCGGATTCCTTCCTAGTTATCAAAATTAAAATGATACAATATATTAGAATGATTTTGATATAATAATTAACTCACTGACTATTGTTTTCTAGAACGGAAGTATTTACATCTGAAGTGGCGTTAGATGAATTCCACCTTATATTAGTGAAGGAATTACACAAATATCACCGTTAACGAATTTCAAACCCCGGTTGTATAGACAGGGAGTGGTTTTTAATACGGGAGTGTTTTTTAATACGGGAGTTTAGTTATAGTTTTCTAATTATCTATAGCTTACTCTTCTCACTACTTCCCCTTAAATTTGATCACTATTAACACTTGAAGAAATTAATCATTTAAAATAGATATCTAGGTCACAAGGCTTTCATCACTCCAATGTATAAAACACTGTAGCTAGTCGGTCGTAATATGATTATTGGAGGAACTTATGAGCACATTTGTTAAAAGTGATGACGATGTCAACAGAGCTAGAAGCACCCCACGATCCAGGAGCTTTTTGTTTAAACTTTTCTTCATCGCCAAGAAATTGCATACAATTGATCGGTTTTCACAATGGATTCTAATACAGTGGTATTTTTTGTAAACTCAAGTGGGAAATGTCTTTTCTTCAGTAAAGGTGGTTCAAAAATTAATTAATCCAATCCAATTTGATTTCAATAATTTTGGGTGGCGTATTTCGAATTAGTTTTAGTGTATATTCAGAAATATTGGAAACATCAATTTTTGTTGGTGTACACCATATTATGTACTATTCAATGTGTTTTTACTACAATCTGTTGCCCTTAAAAAATTAATGTTGTCTTACGCAAACCACACAAATAGCTTACTGATTATTCATTATGGTAGGCATAGACCACCGACAGAATTCATTTTGTTTTTAACAAAATAAAAGCGACTGTAATATAGATTTTTTTTAATTTAACAAGGTAAGAACAATAATTAAAAGAAAAAAGGAAAATTTATAGAACAAACAAAATACATAATAAGGAGTTTAAAGGTAAATTTAAATCTCGTAAATTTCCCAAATAATGGAGTACGTCCGCCATTTCTTACTGTAAGCTATAAGCCATAGTGAATTATTGTAAAATTGTTATTATATACATATATATATATATTAATAATAGACTATGTAAACTCAAAATCTGGTAGAATTTCAATTTTAACATCCAATCTGGACGAAATATACCGTGTCAACATAGGAGATTACTCTCTGGCTGTAAAGATCCTTTAAATAGGAAATTTAGAAATCAAATACTTAAAAACACGTAATTATTCTTAATTTTCCCGATTATTTAATATAGTTAGAGTTTTCGACTGTTCAACTCTCGAGACTTAACTGCAATTATCTTTCAGCACTGCATTATACTACCCTTTATGGTTATATGCTTACATACTAATTACGCTAATGATTTTAGGGATTAAGGAAGTAATATTGACAGGAAGTGTTCCTGCATTTGCATGGCAAGAGAGAGCTGGAAACGGCTCTACACTGACCGTGATTTGAATCTTGATATCACCATCATCGATAGTCTAGTCCAATGAGAGAGTAGCGTGTTAGACCATGCAGCCTCTGAAGCAGATAATATTGTAAATTAAATTGGGTGTTAGTAATTCTATTTCTTTATATTTTCAAAAGCATACATTTTGTATGAAATTTCAATATTTTAAGCCCAATATATAAAACGCTTTATGCGTAAGTTAATAAACGATTATTTTTTTATATTGACTAAGAATTGTAGGTATGCACTATTTTACCCATTATTTACATGTAAATACTGCATTAGGTAAAGGGAAATAGGGAGAGTGATAGGGCTATGATAATTAATATGATACTCTTAATTAATTGTTACGAGGTTCGAATCTCGACCGGGTGAACTGGGGGTGGTTTTTCATAAATGGTTTTCCACTCTCTCTCCACCCAAATGCGGGTTCACTTCCTTTAATTCAACCTTCCCAATTCCTAATACATTAGTGTAATTAGTACTTAAGCGTATAACCCAAACGGGTAGTAAGACGTGGTGCTAAATAATAATAATAATAATAATAATAATAATAATTAATTACTAAACAGTTTATGTAAAAAAATTAGCGTTAATTAGAAGTCAAGTCTAGCCCTTCTATATGTACAGTACATCCCTTTATATTTTATATTAAAATTTAAATATTATATGAAAAGGAATAAAACCGACTAAATCACCAATGACTTGAGCCTACATTGGCTTCTTAATTATGCAGACTTTAATTCCTGAATTAAAAAGGTCTGTTAATTCAGTTTATTTCCACATATTCGTTAATTTAAGTAATTTATTCTAAAGTATGAGACTAAATAAATCTTTTAATGACAACGATTTAATATTGTAAGATAGAGGGCGTTCAAATATTATGTAGGCAAATTTTGGGCCATTTTTAACCACTCCCAACTCCCTTTTAAGCAAAAACTAAGCAAATGTCGGACCCCTTCCCTCTTTTGTTTACGTAAGATTTGTCAACTTTATTAAATTTTTCCACAGTAATAACCATTCATTTTTCATGCAATTTTGCCTATAGTCTGAACAGGTAGTAAGACGTTATGCTAAAACAATAATTAGAGATTCATGTAATTCATGCAAATTGGTGGTAATTATTAATATAAATGTGTAAATTAATATTTCGAAATAATTGACAATTAACACTGACCAACAAAGAATTTAAATTGATTGAACAGGTAAAATTAAAACGATTTATAGCATTATAAGAGCTTAAAATTTTAATTTACTTTTAATTGAAGATATTAAAAAGTATTATTGAATACATGAATATTCAATTTATATAAAAAACACCAAGGTCCTTGAATCCACGTCCTAACACTTTCAAATATTATGTTTCTATTAGGTGGGGTGGCGGGGGGAACGGGGGGTTGAGTGATGCTAGGTCACTCAAGTTTAGCTTACTTCTATAGGATTCTCCACTTCTTCCTTGTTTGGCCACTCAGCATCTTCATTGCTGCCTGAATTTGCCCGAAGTCCATGCGGCCTTCAATGCACCCTCTCATAATTCTGCTCATCTTTCTCTGTCTTATGTAAGCATTGTTCTGATCCCCCTCCCTCCTTGTCAGTAAAAATAGGCAAAGCTCAAGCCCCCTTCCCCCCTAAGTTTCTTACTTAATACTTGAACGCCCCCTTATGCAATAAAATAACAAGAGAGTTATCACATAAATGAAGCACTCTTTGTGCAATAAGATTATCTTACACATAAGTAAAATATACTAAATGCGATTACGTCTCTCTACCAAAGATATCTTACCATGTAGCCTCAATCCAAACCACTTTATTCATTTAGCAACGAAGCAAACTAAGATAATGTCGCTAATTTTAGGACCTCGTTAGATAATTCCAACTCTTAATTAACCTTTCACAGTATTATAAGTTGTAAGACACAATTTTTGTGTGTGCAGGAATTAGGATATTCCTAGTTTATATTTTTTAGGCCTAAAAACAATTATTGGCTTATTCTTAAGTGAAAATATATGTATTGATCAATATTTGGACTAGATTCCGTGAGTGGTTTTTCAAACTTATGCAGGCGCCACACGCACATTTGTCCTCCCTCCCACTCTATAAACCCTCACACCTTATATAGTTTGTTTGTCAGTATGCTTTAGTAGTATACATGCTACTGAGAATGTGTTGAATGTGATGAGTTTGTACAGTCACCGATTATTTTACAAAGCCACTGGTTCACTCGGGGAATGTAAAATTTTACCTTTTTACTATTTCACATACTCGCCGAATATTTTACAAAATCACCGATGAGTTTACAAAATTATCATCAACCATCAATGAATATTAACAAGTCACGTCGAGATTAGGTTTGGTTAGGTTAGTTAAGGCAAGTAGGTTAGCTTAGACAAGCTTAGACTAGTTTATTTTAGCTTAGGTTAGGTTATATTAGGTTAGTTTAAGTCAGTTTGGATTTATGTTCTATATTCTTATCCAAATACACTAGATATTTTATAAAATCACCAGTAAATGTAGATAATACAGTTCATGTTTCATACTTTCAACAAATTGATTTGGGAAATTTAAAAAATCACTGGTAAATTTAGATAAATCCTTTTATTTGTTAAATAAACCATCGCGTTCAGTGATTCTATAAATTCACTATTTATTTTAAAAATGATCAATTAAGCACATTCACAGTAACATATATAAGTGACTTTTATTAATTTGATTAATTCTTGTACAAAATCCAGGAGGCCAACTTAACATTTAATGAAAGGAATGGATAACCAATATTATAAAAATACATTTTGGGTCCTGTTTGTAAGTTGTAAGTAGAATGAGAATGGATAGCCCAAACATACCACATCAAATAACATGAGAAGTAACTTAGGTCCGTAAACAATATACCTTGCTCCCGCATGTTATTATTGTTATTACATTTTTACGGTGGGAGTGTGGAAAATTAAACACTATATTTATATTAAGGAATTATTTTATTTGTTTTGGCAAAAAAAAAAGTTTTAATACAAAAATGGCATAAATTATGCCATTAAATCGCTTTCTGTACACTTCCACCTATAAGACTCTCTCTATGCAAATTCAGATTAATTTTATTTAAGACACCTTCCTCCTTGTCATTACTTAAATTAAGTCATTAAAATCACTTGTTTTGAACGTAAGAATGAAATAATAATAATAATAATAATAATAATAATAATAATAATAATAATATAAAATTGAATAATTGCTTTAGATTTTCAGCTTACATGAAAAAAATCACAACTTGGGCTTCAATTGAAAGAAACGAGTGTTAAATAAAGCATTTTTACAATTTTTACGACAAAATACGTTTAAAGGCTAAAATAATTCAAATGTTTCTTCATTAGAAATATTTAATTTAATTTAATTTTATACATATTATATTAATACAAACAGTTCTTTAATATCCATAATGAGAATGTTGGCATTTGAACAGAAATATTTTAAATTAAGAGTAAATTCCCAGGTAAATTTATGCGATGTCCATGAAAGATATTCAAGAACTGTTGAGCTTACAATATATAGAATATTATGCTAAGCCTATCTACTGGAGCAATATTTTATTATTTTGGCCAAAATGTTTTTTTGGGCATAAATCAATGCAAAAACTGTTTACTAATTTTAACACTCTTTCCTTTATTTTTCACTTTAAATACATTGATAAACAGATTATAAATTGTTGAACGAGGTAACCAAGCTTTAGCTCAGTCGGTGGCATGTCTGGCTATCAAGGTATGCCTCCAAGGTTCGATTTCTGGTGTGGCCGAAAAAATGTACCATTGGTGTAATGTGGGTTTTATCTTCCAAAATATATTTAAGTTAGTTTATAGGTCGTGTTCTGATAAAAGCTGTTACTTCATAAAATGCTTTTTTTATACCTAGGATAATTTCTAAATATATTTGGTATAAGACTACAATCGGAACAAAAAAAATTACAGTCGATGCCAAACCCCCCATCCCCGCCCCCCATGTGAATGAAAGCTTCACGTTTTAATAATGTAAAGCGAGTACAAAGGCTCGCCGACTTCTATGACCTGAAACTCAACATATCTTGAGATGGACTTGGATCTCCCATTCAATTAAAAACAGCAGAATGGAATAAAAGACTGAGTGGAATGAAAAATTACAATAAATACTATAAGACAAAATAAGATCAAGAGAAAGGTAAAGAGGGTAGAGGAATAGAAAGGTATTTAATGAGGGATGAAAGAAAGCGTGAGTTGAGATCAGTATGTTTGTAGTGTTTCTAGCGAATAAAAGTTTTTGCCTAAAATAAATAAAATAGGTCTCCTTTAGACACATGTAATTTAAAGTGAGATGGAAGGCGACGCGAGAAAAGTCCAGTGTGTTTCAATTTTTATGGCAAAACATTTTGTTGGCCAAAATAAATAAAATATTGCTCCAGTAAGAACGAGTTTAATTTTCTTCTAATGTTGATATCAACATTTCCTGAATATCTGTTATGAGCATGGTGGCATTATTTAAACAAACTTTTTAAATGAGGTGAAAAAGTGGTCATTAAATTCCAAAACACCATTGACAGATATTTTAAGATATTTTGATGTCATAATATGAAGAAAATTAGATTATATATTTGTAATGGAGCAATATATTATTTATTTTGTTCAAAAAAATATTTTGCCCTAAAAATTTGAAAAACACTGATTTTCCTTGAGTCCCCGTCCATCGCACCTTACTTATGTACAAATAGTAATCTCAAAATCTTGACTATTTATCATGAGACTCACGAAATTTGACCAGTACTTTTTCTTGCCGATTAAAATGTCTCTCATCTAACTAGTGTCACTATGCTCTTCACAAATATAAAGGATCTGTCGAAATGACTATGTATGAAAAATATAAACTAAACGTAACTACAGTAGGTAGCAATGTTTTATATGTTTTGGTCAAAACAGATTTTTGCTATAAATACTTGATAACTACTCACTTAAGCTCATCTACCCTTCCACCCCACCCTAGTCTGATATAGGTATAGGCATTTAGAAAACGTTCTAAAGCTACTTTCGTGTCTAATATGGCCAGAGGCAGGTTTTTATGGTGAATATTTTAAAAAAATTCTCATTAATTTTTCAAAATTGTGGTGTTTTGTGTTGAAAATTTGACACAAATATTTACCGGCATATCACCCTAATCTATATCGCCAAACTGTAGCGTACAGCATGTGGTAATATTTTTTTCACTCATCGTGGTTCGTCTATCAGTCACTACCAAATTGTACGTTGAAAATACCGTTCACCGTCTGCATTTGAAATGGGCAACCAAAGAGATTGAAGCGATTTTTCTACAAAAACATGAAAATGTTCACCTTTTTGTTTCAAACCTATTAGAGCTTTTACCACATCCACATAGTCAC
Source organism: Timema cristinae (assembly GCA_039000515.1). NCBI lineage: Eukaryota > Metazoa > Arthropoda > Insecta > Phasmatodea > Timematidae > Timema > Timema cristinae. The sequence goes on along the minus strand of JBCFYV010000003.1, from coordinate 56,928,495 downwards.
TGTCATTTGTTCGGAAATTAATGTGCACAGTTCTTTGTGGCCTGGTTGAAAATCACACTGTAAGTCTCGGAAAGCAGGAAGGTCCTTGAACATTCTTTCAAGTTCCCTCCCATCACTTGAAATAGGCCTGTTCAGTAGCTTAGTAGGGTCAAACAGGTATCCTTATGCTTTTTTTTTTATTTCATCACTATTTTTGGCTATCATTGAATTTAGCTTGGCACAAGTTAGTGCACTACATGCCTTCAAACACTCCTCAGTTTGTCCTCTATATAGTGGTGAAACTTTGGCTAACATCTGATACAACGTTGATACCAAACTGACCATCTCTCACTAATTCACATTTCGCTTTCAGTGATTCGATTCTTGATTGTACTAAATGTGCCACAGGCTTATCTTTACTTTGAAATTCCAAAATTGGATTTGTAATTAATTTACAATTTTTTGATACAAAGGCTACTTGAACCTTCACCATTTTACATTTAGTGTCATTCAAGTGGTCATCCAACAAATTTTGACCTTGAACTGAAAGATTGTTATTTTGTTTAAGAAAATTAACAATTGCATCAAAGTATTCTGACAAGTACACGACAGAATTAAACCAACTAGACCAACGAGTTAACACAGGAATTGGGTAAAGTTTCACTTCTTGTGTCGGGTAATTTTCAACTAGATATTTCTTATATTCCATTTTTAATTTGCTGGCGTTTCTGAAAACGTTCTTTAGGCCAGAAATTACAGAATTCAACTCTTTTAAGTTATTTTGCCATATTTCTCCGGTAGATTAAACTTGTGACACCAGCACGTAAATCCTAATAAATGTTCACCAATTAAAACCTTTAATGTACTAACACATTTAATCATGTATGGAGCACTGTCTGTACAAATAGCCTTGATATTGTTAAAGTCAATATTTAAATAATTTATAGTTTCTATGATTGCCTGGCTTGTCGTAGTAGCATTTGCTGTTTGAAGAAAACTGCAAGACCCTAAGTAGAGTTGCTGTGATGATTTTCCTTCTAGTGTTCCAGACAGAATAGCAAAAACACAGTTGCCACTCCGATCTGTAGTTTCATCACAGAATATAGCCACAGATTTATTGGCTAAAGAGTATTTTATGTTTTCTTTAGCTAAAGCTCCATATTTAGGGACATATTCTCGTCTTAGCCAGGACGCTGAAGGTAAGTCGCCTGAACCTTTAATGCATTTGCCCATCCAACTTCTAACTTCTGGATTGTCCAGTTTTTCAATAGGAATGTTGGCCTGCAATTAAAACAATTATGTTGAAAAATATCAGCATAATTAGAATAAAATAACTAACCATAATCTCCTTCTGGATTTGTAATGATAAGGGATTTAAAGAAAAATATTAATATTGAATAGTAGGCTGGCTAGGCTCACACTAAAATAAATGTAGGCCTAGTCCTAAATAAGGATTAGAAACATAATATATGTATATAGCGCTAAAGGCCTAATCTTACCTTGAGAAAAATTTCGGTTGTGTCCATTCTAAATTCCACTTTATCATCTTTCGCCTTTTTTTTAAGCTTGAATTGCCCCCTCGATGGATAACTGTCGCTTTATTCCTGTGGTCAAGGAAGCTTGGACTTGTTTAATGTGTCCTTTACTTTTGATGTGCTTTTCACACGCATCACGTCGTTTCCATTCAATTCTAGAATTACAGTGTTTACACAATACAATATTTTTATCATTTAAATAAAATCTATGATTTTTGTATTCATTTACACGTGAAACTGCACTGATTTCAATCGTTCTCCCCATGGTGAATGTAATAGCTACTTAACTACACACGACTTTGGATAACGTGAAAAATGCAAATCATGATCTCATCAAGTATTAACACGCTAATTTAACGTCATACTAGTGAAGCTAGTGACGGGCTATATCGAAAGAAAACTATCTAATACCAACATATGAAAAATGTGTAGAACCAAATAAGTTATGTAATTATTACCTCTAGACTATACATGCTTGAACATTGCTTAGTAATTGCAACAAGCAAAGTGTTTTTTGGCTTAGAGATTAGGTTTTAGAGATTAGGTATGTTATATTTATAGGAAGTGCACCTACATTTGCTTGAGGAAAGAACGAACCTTTTAGAAAACACCCCAGAACACCCTGTCAAGCAGTTCAAGGCATTAGACTAGCCTTACATTTGGTTGCTATTGATATAGAAATTGGGATCAGGATCTCTGTTGGTAATTTTGGGAGCTGGGGCTTACAAAAGATATTTAATTATGTTTTTTCCCATCCTCTCTCCAGCCTATTGCTTGTGCATATCCTCTAAGCCACTCACCTAATCAGGAACCGTTTAATAAAATAGTTAATAATCTTTGTGCTAAACGTAATTTTACAAATATATACTTTTTACCCACTTCAGTGGCAGTATGGTCTAAGGCGCTACTCTTGGAGTTGACTAGACCACAGATGAAGGGGAGATTGAGGTTTAAATTTCGGTCGGGTGTATTGTGGGGGGATTTTACAAAATGTTTTTCCACTCTCTCTTCACGGAAATGAGGGTTTACTTCCTATAAATAGAACCTCCCTAAGGCCTAAAAGAATTAACGCGATTAATTCATATGCGTAGGCCTATATCCAAACTTGTAGTAAGACGCGATGCTAAAAAATATTATTACCATGTCTTTCTACCACTTCGGATGTTATGCATATGAACTAATTACATTAATGTGTTAGGGAGTAAGACGTTTGGATTTAGAGGAAGTGTATCCGCATTTTCATGGAATACCCACACCCAGTACACCCAAATGGGATTCTAACCTAGATCGCTCCATTACCTTCAGCCCAGTTTATTGAAACAATTGTTTTCAAACTGTGGTACGTGGCGGCTTATCAAGTGGTACGCAGGATCTCAGGAAGTTTAGCAATAATAGTTAATTAAAGAATGTTTATCTTATATTATAATGAAAAAAAATTGAAACGCAAAAGATTAAATAAATAATGAATATTCATAATCGGATGTACTTTTTTCCTCGGTAGACACAAGTCTCATAGAAAGGGAAGTATGTACAAGCTTTAAGTCAACAAATATGAACAATTATTTATACAAATTTTTTATGAGGTTTGAAGTGTTCAAAATAATCAAACTACTTAAATTTATAAATTACTTTTAGTCTTGTACATATAGTCTTAAAATGGAGTTGCTAAAAATAATGTTTTTCTATATAATTTCTCCCCGTCCACCATCGATCTCCTACTTCCAGGGCCTCGGTGTTCCCCCAGTGCGTATAACTCGCATTTAGTGTTCATCCATCACCAAAACTTGGAGAAACACTGCCGTAGACCATTTGACCACCGATGTGGGATTTTACTACTTATACTACTTCCCTACAAACAAAATAATAATAAATACTACTAGTTGACTGATGTTGTAATATGTATTCATACACCTTAGTATATGCTACTATTAATTCTACTATTATCTTTAGCTAGATAAAGCTATTTAACTAACGGCAACTATTAAAGGAATATACAAGAATTAAATTAGCTAAGCCGTTCCCGATCTTTAGATCTAGTGGATTACGGAAATTGTAAGCAAAATGTTATTTAATTTGTTCAGTAGAACGCGCATTGTCAGTAGTGTGTTGGCATATTTTTTTTTCTAACCAAGCAATAAAATACTAATTAATAAGCGTTTTAAAATATTTTGTTTTTTAGAAATACATAGAAATTGACTTTGAGTTAAAATTGTCATATGATTGAAAATTATTTAGTTTACGAATAGAGGTAAATAATTAATCCCACCAATCTTTTTGCATAAAAAAAAACTCTCAAATTACAAAAAAAAAAATTAAATAAATATAATAACCATAATATTTTTTACTAATATTATCAACACTTTTACTCTAAGAAAATATGAAAATAAAATCTGAATTAAACCATATTTCTGTGTTAAAATTTGTGCAATACGATTCTAAGATATATCGTTTAATAAATCTTAGTGGGTTAGCATATATGTAAACCTATTTGTGTTTTAATGAGTCGTATGCCAATGGAGATTGGGAACAACTGGCCAAGAGGAAGATTTAGCAAAATATATTACAATGTGGGAAAAAAAAATCCCACAAAGGTCACTAGGCCAGGTCTGCAGCTCAGACTCACTACTAAAAGTTGAAACACGATCCTTGGGGTAACCATATCAATGAATATAGGCACACATAGTGAAATCAAGTTGGAGAAAATAGTTGTTCTCGTAAATAAACAAAGAAAGAAGACTTAATACAAATATTTTTTTTAAATATATTAAAATGCTCTTTCTGCACCTACTAGTTATATCAGTATACGTCTTACAAATCAACATAATTCTAGAAAATACAAAAAAGCTAGTCTCTCAGATGTACATTTATCACTAAGAAAGAGAAAGTTTATATTTAATCAATTACACAATTTTGGCCACGCCAAATATCAATTAAATCAGTGGACAGACATAATCTGAACTTAGCCAAGGGCTTCTGACAAAAGTGCTCTTAGGTATCAACTTTGTCTCGTTTGATTTACTGGGGATGGAAAGGTCGAGGGTCAGATATAATTCTATTGTACTGAAGGTGGTATTTCATAAATTGTTCTTTTCGATCCTTCTACACGAATAAAACTATATTTCCTTTAAAATTTGTACCTGAGTCATAATTACCTAATTATCAATTCAATTATCTTAATAGTCCAAATGGACTGTGTAGGTGAGTTGCTTTTGAGAAACAAGAACGAATTGGTCCCACTCACTTGAGAGAGGTATGAGTTAATTAGCGGTGTGTTTTATATCATGCTGTCTTGAATTTCAGATTGAACTATCATCGTATCATATCGACATTCCACGTAATATCCATCTTAACTTCTTGTCATTCACTGGTTTTGGCAAAAATTTGAAGGCAGATTAGATTAGGTTAGGTCAACAGCCCGGGCCGCGATTCAACTTTATCTTTGTAAAAGAAACCTTGTACGCCCGCAGCTTACCTATAGCCCAAATTAGTGAGACACAAAAATCATTAAACGAAAGAAATGAGAACTAGACGGAGAGAATAAAAAATAAAGATGGTGTCGAAATCAGCTGAAGAGAGAAAGAGGCTACTTTGTTTCTTATTAGAGACAGTTCCACGAATCAGTGTGAAGTCATCAAAATGGAAAATAAAATTAGCCTGAAGTAAGAATCGTGTGGTCTATACAAGGTTACTGACATTCAATCTGCCAGCACTTCACCAGCCAACTGGCAACCTTTTACTTGAGAGACAAGTTATATATCTTGATCTTGATTGGAAAAACAGTTTAGAAAATTATACATATTTCTTTGAGGCCAACAACGATAACATTTTCTCTATATTATTTATGCTATTTTATAAGTATTTTAAATATCCTTTAAAAGTGACAGCTGCAGATAACATGACTTGATGTAAGAATACATTAAAATTGTTTTAGAACTTTAATAACTTATTTCTACTGTTCTTTCTACTAAAATCATAATAAAGGCAGCTTAGTTCAATAGGTGGTGGTTCGGGGTAGCTTATCTAAGAATTCTGGGTTTTATTCCAAGGAAAGGGTGAGAAGGTTTATTTTATTTATTTCGTTTAAAACTATGACAGTTATATTAAATATATCATTTTTGAAGGCTTTTTCGGCCGATTTTTGAGTTGGAATTAATGTTTTCGACCTTGAGCCGCGTTGAGTAAATATTAACTTCCAAAGATTTACCTGTAGTTACAACAGTCATCATCTGAGAATCGTGATAAAACAATTTTGAACCTACAAGAGATAAAATTTCTGTTGATTGGTTGATATGAATGGATAAATTTTACTTATTGTTGGAAATCAACAATTTTGTAGCATTTAAGTTGAGATTGTGGCGTTATAAAAGTTGTTTTATGTCCGCTAAAACTTTGAATAGTCAGGTCCAACTCCTGCTAAGCTTAATTAATATTCTTTGTTTACATTTAGAGGGTGTTAGGTTATCTCGATGGTCCACTATTGTAAATAATTTTCTGAACACCAATATCTATATGCCAAAAAGTTATTTCTAGATCATTTATAATGATTTATAGCTACAATAACCGAGTTATTAGAGAAGTTATCGAAAGGATTAAACCTTTAGATATGGTCAGGGAAGATTATTGTTATTATTATTGCATATCTTTGCAGGATCATTATTGACCCAATTTGTGGAAAAATTAGCTAATATTAATGTACCATTGCCCAGGTCATAATCGAATGTACTAATCGTACATCCTTTCTGTGGAGGCTCTTTCCATGTTCCGACGAGATGAGATTTATTTGAGGTTGTGGAACGAGTAGAAGCTTTTTAAATCAAACTTATGCCTAGTTATTTAAAACATGGTGACCATTAGGTTAGTTCCCCTTTCGGAAAACATACCCAAGGTACCAGCCTAGAACTGAACCCGGGGCCCCTAGGTCAGCTAACTAACCGATATCAATATAATTGGCTCCCAATCGCGAAGCATTATATCATAAAACTACCGTACCGCTCTAATTAGTGCTCGATTATGGGACAAATATCAGCTAGTTAAACGGTATCACTTTAATCAGAGCCTATCATGGACACGTAACATTTTCATCGGCGATAATCGGGGGCCGAGATCATATTAGCTTTTAAATCAAACATTAAAAAAAACTTGTAGTTAATAGGTTTGGAAAACTTGATACACCTAATTTAATCATTTGAAAAACTTTTAAAAACCATAAAAACTTATATTTATTTAAATCAAAACAAAATAAGAATCAATTTTGTTGGGAAAAAGTTTATTTTTTCCTTTCAAAATAGCCCCGATACACGGTTCCCTTTTACAAGACTTATCTAAGCACGTTAAGCACTATAGCACATAGACGCCTATGTACAAAATAGAAAGGAAGGCAAGAAAATAAACAGTTCACCCTGTAAGGCTTATTGAATAGATGCAGACAGCACTTCCCATCTTCCACTAACGAATACTACATACTCAAATAGACTATTTCCGACTGGACAGCATTAACTTGCATTTAAATTGTATCATTTTATGGTTTCCTATTTTAGAATGCTTTATGCTTTGACGGACTATTTTAATCTATGTTCTGACATGAAAATACCTACTAGCCATTTTTTTTTAATATGTCAATTAGATTAGGTTGTAGACAAAAAAATATGTTTACAACAAAACTAAACCTAAAGATCAAAATATCATTTTGCGACAAAGTAAGAGTAGTTTTAAAATTATTAAAGACTTTGTGATTTTTGCTTCAATGTTATATCTCTAAATCCTGCCGACTAAACGTGAAAACCCTATCTTTACTTGTCGCTACTCACAGGTAGGCAAAGTCCCTTAATGACGCGTGCTTTCTTGACGTCTGACACGCCATCCGGTCCGGTAGGCGTACTCTTTAAAAATGCTGGATAATTGAGTGGGGAAGGTCTGCATATGTCTGAAAGGACGAAACGTATAAATGTTAGTCCCACGGGGTTTGATGAAGGTAGGTGAGTAAGATAAGTTCAAAGGGGGCGTGGCTTTTAATCAAAACAAAAGAAGGATGCTGGCTGGTCTTGAAGGAGATTGTGGAGTGGACCGTACGCTGACTCATCGTTCAGGATATATGATTAATTGTGAACCAAATTATGAAAAATCTAGTGTTTTTTTTTTAAATTTCCCTCCTACGCGGTTGGCTGTGAAGGTAACAAACACAATCAGCAATAAAGATAGTCCCGAAAGATAACAAAGATGATAGAGAAACATCACTGGGGGTCACGTGGGCAAATACGTCAATCTCATCTCATTTAATTTTCCCTCTAATAAGGTTGGGTCTGAATGGATGTTAACTCTCTGCGTGAATGCAAGCACATTTCGTCAAAGACTCTAATTTACTAATCCTAACCTCATTAGAGTAAATGCGTAACTAGATAAAACAAACATTGGAAGAATAAAATACACATTCTTAGAATGGTACTTAAAAATAATAATGGTTTGTCAGGCTACACCAATATTTAGCCCAGTTTTTGGTAAGATTAACCATTACCAATGAATATCGTTGCCCTAGGTACATCCGAATGTACAATTGTACATCCTTTTTATAGAGGATCTTTCCATGTATCGATGAGTGAGGTGATGATGATATTGAATATGACGAAGATCTTAACCTAGCTTAAACCTAATTAACCTCACTCTGGTGACCATGAGAATTATTCCTATTTAAAGAAACCCCCCCCCCCCCCATACCAGCTGTGAATCAAGCTTGGGATAGATAGGTCAGTAGCCAGGGACTTTTTTCAGTATACGATGAAGTGAAATGATTAGTGTCATAGAATTATAATTAGAAGGGACTTTTAGAACATTGAAACTTTTTTTTTGCGTTGTGTCACATTTTGCTTAATTATTAGTATTATTTAATTTATATTGTTTATAAAAACTGACATTTGCATATCCCATCAGCTTACGTATAGGTTATATGATTAAATTCATGTTGAGCTAGATTACCGAGGACGGGGAGATCGAGTTTCGAATCTCGGTCGGGTGAACTGGGTGGGATTTCCTAAATGTTTTCCACTCTCCCTGTACACAAATGCGGGTTAACTTTCTCTAAATTCAACCTTCCCAATTCCTGAAGCATTAGCATAATTGGTACTTAAGAATAAAACACAAACTCTTGATAAGACGCTCTGCTAAATAAAAATATGTATATATTTTGCAAATTTTTTATATCTTTTGAACTGTCAAACGGTACCTTGCAACCAAAATTGGACCGTATCATGAATACATACAGTTTGGAGTCTTTAGTGGATTTTTCCTTATTTATGTCACATTTTAAAGGTGGAAATTGTAATTGATATTAGTGATCGTGCATGTGAAACATACCATAAGACGGAAATATTAATGTTTAGGTGTTAACAGTTTTGAATAGAGGATACAATTCTGAAAACAATTATATAAGAAAACAGTTATGTAGTTCACTAAATTACTGTATTACAGGTTATTGAATATAATAATTTACAAAACCATACTATAAGTCACCATGGATAATTACCATGTTGACTTATGGTATGGTTTAACATGCACAGTCACTTAATTTTAATTTATTTAAAATACACCAACCTTCAAAAGTGATATCTGAAGTACATACCATTAGCGTATGAATACATTATATTATGTATGGTAAGTGTCAACTTCTAAAACTGTCAGATCCGACTTCATTGCAGGCTAGCCAATTATGCATTACGTAATTTAGTAAAAGATTTCTAACTCCTTTTAGCTGTAATAAATATTAAATATGACCTCTGACAGTGACATATTTTTCTAAGGGGCTCCACACACAATCAGTCTAGCTTTCAGTTCCAAATAATCAGTCAAAACTGATCAATTTTGAATGAACTGAGATTTTTCCCACACACGGTCAGTCCAATTTTCAGTTCTAGTTGATCAGTCTGAACTGAACTGAAGGTTTGCATACACATATCATTCGAAATAGAGAATGCTGGACGTGTTTTTGTATAATTTATTGTTTTGGCCTTAACATGGAAGAAACTATGGTTATGACAATTGCACTGATTGTTAGAAAACATATACAAAGAAGGGGATTGAAAAGAAAATGTTGGGTGAAGGATTGGCTACAAAATCTAGGACAGTATTCGTATAATAATATCCTGTTAGAGCCAGTCAGTCATTGAACATTCACAAGCACGAGTGCACAATTCGAATAAACGTATTGAAACAATTAAATTTAATTCTTCTCACTAAAAAATTGTAACAAGATAAACATAGGATAAACAAAAGGATGTTTGCTCCTCGACACTTGTTGGCAGTCTGATTTACTCAAAAAGTTCGAAATGACCTACCACCCACTCGCCATACACGTCAGATCAGCTTAAGAGTAGAAATATTTGAAACTTTTTTTGTTCGAATCAAATCACAAGATAAAGCACATATTATTTGTGAATTTCGAATAAATATCGAACCTAATCATATCCCAGTTAAATATGATTAAGCTATGATTAAAAAAAGATTTACACATAAAACAAAACATTAGATTAGTTTTAGACTCCTGTCTTACGAGTTTTTCAAAATGTTCAAGCAACATTCGTTCAACTTGTTAAAGTTAAGCAGTAAAGAACATTCTATCTGTTGTGGTGATTATAAACTATTTCAATATTATACTCCTCAAAATTAATACATTTTTACTCTATATAAAAAGGTACTACTCTAGGATATTCGAAGGTTTTATAAATGATGTTTTAGGTAAAAATAATAGGGGTGATATTAAATTATTTTAGTAAACATTATTGTGAGCTTAAGTTAATGCTTATTAGTTATTAATAAAGCATTTACTTAGCCCCACAAAAATGTTTGCTAAAAATACTAACGTATTTAGGCAAATGGCGTGATTTCACTAAGGCCTAAAACCTTTTCGATATTTTTCTAGTTTGGTTTGATTCTAGTTATCGAATCGAATAATATAAAATTCGAATCAATAACAATATTATCGAAGCTTAACAAAACCCTACTTGAGAGCTCTTAACAGTACAAAGTCTAGTATGATGGTAAGTCATCAATTAATCAGTTAGTCAGTTGTGACTAATTAAGTCCACCGTCCTTGCATACATATGACAGTTCCAACTTACAGTGTGTTGGGTCCTTAAGAGAGAATCATCCTTAACTTGATCGCAGTTGTCATAGTGGCCTAGGTTCGAATTTCACCGGGGGGCTTTGGGAGTGTGATATTCACTTTTGTATGACGAGTTATCAAATCATGTATTTTATTTATTCCAACGTTACTTGTGTTTATATTATTTTTAATTCTTAAAAAGTAATTGGTGCAATGGGTGATGAAAATACGGTAAGGCCGATTCAACCTTTCCAAAGTACATCAGGATACACAAAATATACTTAATCTCTCACAATATTAGTTAGCAAATCGGAATACCATTACAAGTTTTTAGATACCATTTTAAATTATTTACCTTATAACTGACAGAAATTCCAAGCAGCGGTAGTCTTCCTTTACAATTTAAATTTTTTTGAGCTAGTTGAACCCTCCTTAACTAAAATAAGGAGTAAACAGAATGTCCAAACAACAATGAATAACAAGGGGGCAAAAAGGGGCAATAGGAGTGAGCGATTGGAGTTCTGTCCTTTGAATGCTTGAGATCAAACATTCGAAACTCAGATCTCGCAACCCCACAAGTTGCGGAAGTAAATATATGGACGGTAAACCTCGTAGAGCTCATTAACGAAAAGTATACATCCCAAAATTAAAGTAAAACGAAAAGACATGTAAAAATACACTACCTATGGGTATTTTGTACCATTATACTAATAAATACATGAAGTGGTTTTAAGTTGATATTTATTCATCAAGAAGTTAATATCATGTGGAAATATATAATAATATATAATATAGAGATATTCTTTGAATATACAATAAGTTAAAAATAATATAGACTTAGATAATGCTTGATAATACAGATAAATGAAATGCAACAATTGAATATAATAAAAGTGATGGTTAATGCGTCACACCATATTTAATTAAAGTCAAAGCATTAGATAAAACATACAATGATATGGGTATAAAAGTTAAGCAAATAGAGTGTTGTTATATAAACGGTTGGCATATTTGACAATAAAACGTAACAAACAACAATTTATTATATTCAATTGTTGCATTTCATTTATCTGTATTATCAAGCATTATCTAAGTCTATAATATTTTTAACATATCTTACACTCCTTACGAAAGAGTATTTTAGAATGTTTTCTAAAATGTTAATATACAATAAGCTTTCGACAAGCTATTATTCCCACATTCTGACGACATGTGAAGTTTTAAAATAAAAACATCAATTAATTATTTTGAGCGCCAGAATTAAAGAACAAAAACATAATCAAATGTGGCTTTTGCTCAACAACAACCTTATCATAACGTCAAGACTTCCATTAGTAAAGTTTCTTTTTGGAATTCTGTCGTAATCATGTTATCCTCATTAGTTAACTAGCAAAATACATTTCTTATAAAACATAAGAAATAATCCAAAAATATCATAACAATCTCAGAACAATTACCCCCTATTCCATTATGCGGTTATCGCTAAGCAATCTCGTTATAATAACAAAATATTTCATAGAACTTCTCAAAATACTATTAAATAACCATCCGTTGAAGCTTAAAGAGTTTATAGTAAAATAAGATCATTCTACACATTATGTAAATTTAAGCACAGTAAATAAGTTCCAAATATTTACAAAAGTTCAAAATAACAAATATGTAACTAATAGAAATTAATATTGATATTATTTCCAAAGTTAAAGATATCGCTAATATCCTAAGTTCAATGATCGATCCTTCCCAGAGCAAGTAATTAAATCGATATTATATCAACAATCGATATTATTGACACGACTAAGATACAAATTAACCACGTAGAAATAAAAAGACAGATCTTATTTTTATTAAAGCATTTAAGAAATGGCCGAAAGAGAATTTTGAAATATGTAACAAAAATTTTAAATAAACGGAAAAAATAATAAAATTGCTAAAGAGAATTTAGACCTTACATTTTAACAATCTGAAGCCGGAGCTTCTCCTTCCCAAATATAATAAAGTCCAAGAGTGACGACAAGATGTCCTGCTGCCACTATATATACAACACAACCCAGAGAGAATGGATGACAGGAAAAAGGGTGGGGACAACATATGGAACACTCTGGAACAATATGCGGATGACACCATAGCTTCTAAACAGTTTCTTAGAGCTTCAAGATTATTCTAGACCATATACGAGTAAAGTATCTTAGCCGCTAGAGCTCTTTGCATCTCAAGTTCCTTGTCACTACTTCATAACAACACAGGTGGTCAGTATAATTCAGGCTACAGGTGCGCGTAGTTGTGATTGATATTTTCTCACGTTGGTATTCTGCATCGGCGCTGGGAGTGGTACAATGGGGAAAGAAACAAGTCTATCTTCAATTCTTGTAGCCCAATGCTACACAGTGATCGTGTCGTTCAATAGCAGCGTTCGTAGTGGTGGGTTCGAGCATCAATTGAGGTGTTATTGACGTAGGAATTGACCCTGGGAGAACTATCGATCTAAGACATAACATATTTTAATTCATGAATTAATAGGTAAAAGATTAAATATTTTCAACCATATTCATGGTTCATAAATTTTATTTGTAAAACACCAAAATTAGCAACAGGACTTGAGTATAGCCATGAGCATGATCCCTATTTTGGTGATCTAAACAAATTCCCAATATAATGACATAACAATGTTAAAGAACGACTTCAAATTTACGAAACAATTAACTAAAAATGTTACTAAATCTTGGAAAGAATGCACACAAGCTGGTTACAAATTGGAACTAATTGCAATGAAAACCTTTTTGTAATAAACTTGGAATGTCATTAAACATGATGAATTGATTACAAATACCTGCTTAAGAATAAATAGCAACCTATCCCACAGAACTATTTCCATTGCAACGCTTTACTATAGTTGTGTATTTTACTACAAAAATTTAAAGAGTGTATGTGCTACAGCTCAACTGTGTGACTGTCATTTCATGAATTGGGAAAATTTTTGCTCATTCCTGAAACTGCATCTTCACTAGACCATTTCACGAAATGAACGAATGTTGTATTAACTATTACCCATTTCATAATTTGAGCTTATTGAACATATACTACAAACTAACTAAATAGTTGGTATATAATGTATTAAACTAATTTAACAAACTTATTCAATTTTCATTCTAAAAATTTCAAAATTAAATTAATTCTAGGGCAAACCTGTTCTTCGCCAGTCCATTTCATAACGGAGAAAAATAGACATTCCATAAATGGTAAGATTGCAGCTCCCCTGTCATGAATAGCTATTCATAACTGGGCAGCACAAGCTCTACACAATTCATAAACTGAGTTTTTTTCTCAGTTCGTGAAATGGCCAGGAGAAAAAGCAGATTTACGGAATGGGCAGAGATTTGCCCGAGCTACAAAATGTGCAAATTCACGAATGTTACGTAGGTCCTCACACATACATTTCATTTGAAGTCTACATTATCTTGTAAATTTGACAACTGTGTGATGAAGAATCTTATGGTTGAGAATTCAGTAACTTAAAAACATAGATGTTATTCAATGTAAATGTCTAAAAATGACTAAAGCATGACCAATTGAACACATCTCAAAAGATTCAAGAATTATAAATAAATTATACTTTGCTATAAACAGGAAATCATGAACAGAGTTTATTTAGACTCATTAACATTGTCTGTAATGTGAAGTACTATATAAAGAGCTGACATGTCATCAAAATCAAGGCCTTGCCCAATTCTCATGAGCAATAATATTTTATATTTAGACCTTCGATAAAGTGATTTTTAATATTTTCAATAATGATCATTAAATATCTTGATTTTATAATAGTATTCAATGCTAGTATTTGTTAGCAAAAACGTAAAATAATATTTTTAATTTTACTATCTTAAGTGTTATTTTAACGTTATTACTACATAGTTTTATAGAGTTTTATTTAAGCAAACTACTGTATAAATGTTTTGGTGGGATATTGAATAATGGTTATTTCTAACAGTTCTTTATATATACCAATGAATGAATTCATTAGATTGCTTATGTTTTATTATGTCATTAGGAGAAAATGTCTTGCAATTATTTATTTAATTAGTTACAGAATAGCATTGGTTTGAAATAAACCTTATTTTAACTATTCATGGTAATAATATAATCAAATATCAACTTGTTGAATTTATATTGTAATTACAGTATTGAAATAATTTTAATATAAGAGCTTCAAAGAGAATTATTTTATAAAACAAAAATAAATAAAAAAATTCTAACCAAAACAAAGACATAATTGAAAAGCATTTATCAAACACATTTATCGCATTTCTCTAAGAAGTTTATTTACAAGAAACTGGACTGAACTTGACAGAGATATCGGGGTTCGAATCCTGTTTGGGTGTGCAGAGGGTGATTCTTACCAAATGTTATTCTACTCTGCCTCCACGCAAATTATGGTACACTTTCTCAAAATTCAACATTACTCATCCTGAACCCACTAGCATAGTTAGTTCATATGCATAAAACTCGAACGAACACTAAGACGTGGTAATATATATTTTTATTTATTTTTTCAATTACATATTGAAATAATTTAAAAATAGACACCCACCTCGGTGGCGTAGTTGGCTAACGCGCTTGTCGTGTTAAGCTCGACTGCTGAGGACGGGGAGATCGAGGTTCGAATCTCGTCGGTTGAACTGGGGGTGGTTTTTCCTAAATGGTTTTCTACTCTCCCTTCACGCAAATGTGGGTTCACTTCCTCTAATTCAACCTTCCAAATTCCTAATCCATTAGTGTAATTAGTACTTAAAGCGTATAACCCGAACGGGTAGTAGACGCGGTGCTAAATATAAACAAACACATTTTCAAAGTTATTTTATTTTATACACATATTAATATATATAATATAAATGTAAAATAAATATTATAATAAATATATATAGTTAAAATAAGTTTGTTTTCAAAGATAATTTACCATTTACCATTTGTAGCATTTCTTATACAGTCTAATTGTTAGAAAGCGACATGTCCCTTTTTAAAAATCTACTCTACCTACTCCCTAAAATATAATTGCTAAAATACAAGTTTTGTAAATTTTATCCTTTAGTTAATATTAAAAGGAAACCTACGTATCAAATTTCTAGGTTCATCTCGAAGTAGCTGATAATGTCGATACAGTACATATGCATACTAGAAGATGAGTGAAGTAAGTTATAGCTTGGTTTATAAATTATTTATTCTGTTCTATAAATGCATGGCACAAAAGCAGTTACTACCCACACTTGATATTATAGATTCTAAGTTGTCAGTCTCACAGTTAACTGAATAACCGGGTATGGACGAGTTTTAAAAACATATTAAAACTTTTCTTTTCCATTCATTTTCACACAAATGTGAGGACATTTTATTTTAAAATATTTTACTTATTCTTAAATCTTAATTAAAGCTGCCAATGGCCTTGATGTTAAAGGTAAGATTAAAAAGTTTAATAGCTTACTGAAAAAATTATTAGAAAGGAAAATTAACAGAATTAACTAATGCTAATAAAATATGATTGTCACACAATGAATGATGCCTATGTTAGACGGTTACAAACCTTACTAAAGCTATTTTAACATAATCATTGCAAAGAAAAAAAATTCCACACGTCTCAATTCTCCAAAATAATATAAATACTGATAAAATAATAAATATAATAACGTGATGTTTTCTAAATGTTGACAGCCAAAGATAACAATATTGTTTTTTTAACTCATTTGATTTTAATAAGGAGAGCTCTACGATATAATATGGTTAGAAATTATTTAGTTATCGTAAAAGTAAAATTTAATAAAGGCTTAATTTATATACTGTTGTTCAATAATATTAATAATGTATTTTGACTACTTGATCTACAATATATAAAAGCTCACTGGAATTTAATAAATTTTACTTTTACTAATCACAGACTGATTTCTCACAACACTTTACAATCTTTTTTCCAAAGAGATTATATTTTAAACAAAAATTTGGATTTGATAACTTAATGCATTCATTGAACTGTTTTATCACTAAGTATGATAATAAGTAAAAATACAGTAGCCCCATGGTTTCTTTGGTGCTGGCTGACAGCTTTGAAAAGTTACCATACAAAATTATGTATCCCTACGCCGAGCCATATGATCTGCAAAAACATTGTTAGAAGCTGTCATTTAGGTATATACCTAAATGTTGACTGTCAGAAGTCAGCTGTGAGCTGTCAGTCAGCACCAAAGAAGCCATGGGGCTACTTTTATTTTTGTATATCAATTTAGTATTATTTAAATCACTCTATGTTCGTAATGGATTCAATTTATGCTAATGCAAAAAAAATCCTAATCCTGGAAATAAAATGTATGTGCTATAAAACATATATTTAATATTTAATTTTTACAAAATATATTTAAAAAAATATTATAAAACACAGTTCACTGATATTTAGGAGGTAATAAAAATATTAACCAGTGTATATTAAAAGATTCATGGAAACATTAACAAATCTTAATTTTTTGTAATGTTTGGATGATCATAGGAAAAACAAGTATAGTTGAAGGTCTAATTAAAATAATTTTGAGAAATATTCGTTTATATAGGCAAAAAAATATGATTAATTTTAGAGTTAGTTAGGAAATAAATTGTTTTGGTTTAAAATGCATAAAAATTATTAATCCTTGTCTATACCAAGATTAAAACATTAATATCTACCTTTTAAGATACAAATTTTAATGTATGAAATTATAATTTATAAATATATTTTTCAAGGTAAGACTCCTAAAAATTACAAACCTTTGGTGCATGATAAAATTGAGACATAATGTTTAATTAAAAAATTTCAAGTCATAAATCATTATTAACACATGTATTTTACAAATTTGCTAATAGTTTTGAA
>JBCFYV010000003.1:56900623-56910907 GCA_039000515.1 Timema cristinae | reverse complement strand
TGAATTTATATTATGTAGCTGTTAATTTTCTTTCAATCTTTTAATAATCAATAGACTAAAGCACAAATTATACAAACACGAAAACAAACGCGCTTTTAATCTCGTTGGCTAGCTCACGGTATATTTTACTCTTTCAACTTATCTAAAATGAAGCTAGTATTTTAAAATATTTTAAAAAATAAATATTTGCTCTAAAAATAACCATTTTATAACTTTTTTGGTGATTTAAATATATATTCTTTATTTATATTAAAGAACCAAAGTGGAGATTTTAAAAGGTTGTTTTAATTAAGAATTAAAATGACAATGACTTGGTAGAGAGTCTTGTTTATTTTGATGATGCCAATATCCAACGATAGTAGTTTTCCCTCGCTGTAGTATAAAAAATAAATAACTTTCATTTGAAACAAATATTTTATTTGCCTTCTTGTTTAGGGTTTACAAAATAATAATTTGTATTTAATAATGATCGGTTCTAATAGGATAAACATGGAAATATAATACACTTAATTCCCGAAAAAAATTAACGTAACGATTTCTTTACTTTCAGGTCTACACCAGTGGGCACGTGGACAAAAGGCCAGATCATTTCCCCCTCGTCCCAATATCGTTAAGGGGGCCACCCCAGTCAGCGAGAAAGTATCAATCACCATCAGTCTACATGGCTTATACAATGGTCTGTGTCCTTTTCTGGAATTACTTCTCTATTCAGTCTAGGCTGGTACTCCCTCTCCTGCAAAAACCCTTTGACATGTCACTAATTAAGAGGGGAGATAAACTTTATATAACTTTGTATGTACTAAAGTTTTCTTTTCGTAGGACTATCATAAAAATTCTATATTTGTCAGATTATCACTTTTCAACCGGTGTGCCTTGGCCGTGAGACTTTAAGGGAAAATCAAAAAGAAGCGAGCAAAATATTTAGGGTGTAGAAATACACATACTTTGAAATTCATGACCAAAGTTTTTTTTTTTTTTAACTAAGCAAGTACTAGAATTTTTATCCACTAAACTCTTAAACACAATATTAAAACTTTATTTTTCTAGATTATAAAATCTTTACTTAAAAAACGGATGGTGTGTTTAGAAAATGCTATAGCCTTGTTCGGTGTGCGTGAATTAAAAACGATATATAAATACTTTGTTAAAGGAAGGCTAAAACTAGACACCTTTTTCATCAAATCTAATCTCTTAGCTTCACAATGGTTAAAATGTTGTCAAAAATGAGCTAATATCCCATTTTCACGCGTATTTAGCTTTTCCTGTTAGTAAAACTAAAACTACATAGCTGTTGGAATCTTTTGACTTTATTTTTGCGTGAGCCATATTTTGATATAACGCAGCGTAGTGTTAAATATTGCGTTAGAGCTGAACGACTGTGCCTAAATTTCTCGCTTACCGAGGCGGCCTCCTTAAGGGTTATATTTTAATAGGGAGATAGTGATGTTAGATATTTGCGTGGAAGGAAAGGGGTGAACCAGTTAGGTTAAAATACCTTCAGTTCACTAGATGGTATTTGAACGCAAATCTTCTAATCACCAAAAACATTCAGTGATCATAATATTTGGTCCACGTGTCCACCAATGTATGTAGGTCGTTGCATTCAAAAGAGTTTGGTTTGCCGTAGACGGAGTGGTCAAGCTTCAAATTCTGATAAGGCACGAAACTTTTTTCCTAAATTGCATCCTACTCTTCCTTCACAAAATGTGGGTCCGACCTTGGTCATTCCTACACAACTAGCGTAAATATTATGATAGCCTTTAAGAATAGTAAAGTGTGAATTCAAAAATTAAAATCACAGCAATTTTTAATATTAAACAAAATATTTAACCACGGTATGTTTAAAAGAAAGTTAACTACAATTAAGTTGAATTAAAGTGCTTATTTTAACCAGTAAATATTTGTATTAAAATGTATAGTAATTATTTAAAGTAATTTTAGTATTACACTATATAATCATTAAATAAAGAATACAAATTGCACTATTTATAAATTTTTGTAAAATAAACCATAATTATAAGTAATCCCTTAATATTTTATTTCCGTTGCTGACACATAACTAATATTATTTCGAGTTACGATCACCATCGGCCCGGCCCACCCAACCCAAACCCTTTTTTTCCCTTACCCAGACTTCACCCAAAGTTTCTTTAAACATTAGCTCGAAAATGTAACCAACCGCTCCACTAAAAACATTTTAATGACGTTAAATCTGTGGGTTGGAGGGGTAGCGAGGAAGGACTGCAAGTCAAGAAATTAAAAGTGTTTTATTTCAAAGAGAGGATATGTTTTCTTCCATCTCAAACCGCCTCTTCTTTGCACATGATGTTAGGGAACGGGGGAGTGAGGATGAAGGAGGGGGTGTCCGGGATTTTTTTAAATGGAATTAGAAAAGCTTACAACCCACCCTTTTCACTCCCCTCTCATTCCCTTACAGAAACAAACAGAATATACTAGAAAGAATACGACTATTGAGGAGCTGTGATCTTTATTGCTGTAAACAACAAGAAAGATCTGGTCTTAGCTTCAGACTAGTTCTTTTTTACACCTTCTTCCCCGCTTTATATGTGTTCCTTTCAAGAAAATATTCAAGTTTGATTTCCCTTCCAAGTCAATCTAATTTGCTGTGCTAAAATTAAGAAGGGAACAAGTCTTGAATAAAACCAATATCCATCGGTTACTGATTATTTTTTCGCGAACAAAGTATGGGTTAAAGTTTTGGTAGTATTTTTCACTAATTAAGACCAGTGTGATAAAATATGGCCTACTTAAATTTGCGAAAGAATATTATATCCAAACCATTACGTTTTTGCGAATGATTGTATGGATATAAAATATGAAAGGGTTATAGATCCCTGATCGAGTGTGAGTTTTATATAGTTACATAAATAATATTTTATATATATATATATATATAAATCTTGAAGCAGATACATGTATTAATTGTTTTGCCCTTTATTGATTATAAACTAGTTATTCAAAATTACGTTAAAAATTTAACTTAGTGAACGATGAGCTTGTTTGGTTAATGTAATTTAATTACTTACTTAATCTATCGCAGTGGGAACTAAGTTCATTGTCACACTTATAAAGTAATCCACCTATCCCCATATTGAGCTAGGTTTATCCAGTCCAGCTCATTACACTCAATCCCTACAATGAGCTAGTTCTATCCAGTTCACCTCATTACATACAATCCGTATCTTAAGTTAGTTCTATCCAACCCACCTTACTACACCCTGTCTCTTTCAGGCCCATTCTAATGCTATCCTCCCATCTGCGTCTAAGTCTTACCAATGTAATCTTCCCATTGGGTTTACCAGTCAATAATCTGGAGTCTCGTCTTATGGTCTTATGATGAGTACAGGGTATGTTATGAAAAAACAAAAAAATCACAAGATTCTGAAAAGAACTAAAAAATATATTTTTCTGGGAGTTCCTTCAAAGTTAAATTTGATTTCTGTTTAAATTTTTTTTAAACGTATTTTAAATTGGATTCTTTGAACAAAATTAAACACTATCTCAGGTACAAATATTCTGTAAGCTGCTACTTTTTTTTTTAAATCATGACTGTACTATTCTTGGATATGGATATAAATTAGAATTCAACATTTTTTCTTGGATTAAGTTTTTTCTAAATCAGTTTCTTAAGTAAAATTAAGATGGCATATTTAGTTAAAATGTTCAAATAAAGTTTGGCCCCATTAGTAATGTGTGATCTAGGATAGAGGGTAGTTAGGAGCGGTGTTAAATCCTAAATGTATGTGTGTTTTGCCAATGTTTTTCAACACTACTATTTTCCCTCCTCTTATTGATAATATTTCCTTTTGTTAACCTTCCTCATCCCGTACCTATTTAATCAATTTGTTAATAATGCCAATAGGGTTGGGTCAGCGATAGCTTCCTTTACTAATTTCCTGTCCGCTTCAGTGGTCAAATGGTCTAAGGAGTCACTCTCGCAATAAACTGGACTAACGGTGGCGAGGAGGTCAGTGTTAGAATCGCATTCTCAGTCAAGCTCAGTAGTTTTTACTAAATAGTTTTCCACTCTCTCCAGAAAAATATGGATAAAACTTCCTCTAAAACTCAACTTTAGTCACCCCTAATATATTAGCGTAATTATAACATAAAAGTATAGTAGGTAGTTAAACGCGGTGCCAAACAAATCTAATGTGCCCAATTAGATCTTACTTTCCTTGTCCTTTCTCCTAAAACTAGCTTAAAATTAATACATCCCAAGCAGGCACTAAAAATAAATATCCCTTTGATAAAGAGCATAACAGTATTAAGAGGGTGAAAAACAACTGTCTCTAGCATTTCATAGAGGACATAATAGTCATCTTATCCGCTTGGGATCAAATCACTGGCCCTTAACCACCATAGATTGTCACGTGATCTAAGGTATCATGTTTAAAGTAGACTTGGATTGTTTTTGATTAGGAGGTTAGCGTTCTAATATCGATTGTTTGTACTAAATAAGGTTTATTCCCATTTGATCTCTGTGCACATGTTTAAACTATCATTTCCCAATACCACCCCTCACCATTAGCCGTTAATAACCCCAATGTTAAACGTATAATCATCCCACATTTGTGGTCAAAATATCTGAGGCGTTACTCTCTCAATAGACTGAACTGCCGATAACCGAGAGATCAGCTTTCAAATCACGGTAAGATGTACTAAGGTTTGTTTTCTCTAAGTGATTTATCTCGCTTCCTTCACGCAAAGATTAATATATTTCCCCTAAATTTTAACAAGCTTATCTATTCATTCATATATATTTATTTAAATGTAGGTGTAAAATGACGTTGGAACACGGCATCCAAACCCAGGGCCTATGGTTTGTAGCGTCAATGCTCAATCAATAAGCTATCCAGCCAGATATGTCTCAATCTTAGGGTCATTAATTAGTAATAGTGAAAGGCAGAGTCTGTGATTCACGTGAACAGCATTATATCTGTTCCAAATAATACTTTCAATGTATTGGATTTAAATGCAAACCATGTACAGTAATTAAAACCTTTATCTCAGGTGTAGTATAAACGCTACTAGTCATGAGTCATCGTTGGCTGTGTTTCTGATATAATATAATGATATATATATATATATATATATATATATAATGTGTGTGTGTGTGGATGTGTGTATATTAATTTTTTTTAGCACCACGTCTTATTACCTATTCAGGTTATACGCATAGCCTATTATTAATTACGCTAGTGAATTAGAGACGAGTGAGGTTGAATTTAGAAGATGTGTATCCGCCTTTTCATGGGGAAGAGTAGTTATCAATTTGTAAAAACCAACACCAGTACACCCAACCGGGATTCGAACCCTGTTCTTCCTGTAATAGGCATTTTAACTAGTCTAACATAAGAGTGAGGCCTCAGACCACTAAAGAATAAGAGTGGGGATTATGAAGATATAATTTGGAAGAAATATACTCACATTTGTGTGGAGAAATAGTGGGAAACCATTTAGAAAAAATACTCTCTGTACACTCAATCTACCAGCAGTATAGCATCTATCAGCAGTATAGTATACTGTGAGAGTGATGCCTTAGACCATATGGTCACCGAAGGGGGTGGCAGTTTCTTCGTCCAGAGATAAATATATTTCCCATTTATCCAATCATACAGATACTATTATAAGTACTATGACAATAATAATTTTGCGCGTCTGGGTTAAATCATTTTTAGCTCAGTTTGTGGAGAGATTAGCCAGTACTAATGTACCATTGCCCAGAAGACGCCCACATGTACTAATCATACATCCTTTCCGTGGAGGCACACTCCATGTCCCGATGAGATGAGATGATTGTGATAGTACTAGAGTGTGGATCCAGTAGAAACTCTTAAACTTAACATAAGTCTAACTAACCAGTGACCGTTAGGGAAATTCCCCTTTCGGGAAAAATACCTAAGGTACCAACTGGAAATTGAACCTAGGACCCCTAGGATTGTAGCCAGGTGCACTTACCACTACACCATGGGGTCGGTTATTATAAGTCATAAAAGTGTTTTCACAAATGTATATAAGATAGAAAACTAGCCTGAATAAATTCAATGTTTGGTGAGATAGTGGTTTTTTCTACTAATGGGGCAGTATATGTCATTGCATGTTTTGGCAGCACCAGAGGCTTCTTGTAGAAGGCATGACTTTGTTTGTGTTTCTTAGGAAACTTAAAAGACTTAACTACGTTGAAATATCTGTGATGCGCTCTGCCGTACATGTGGTAGACCATGGAATAATCGGCGTTGGAGAGTTCAAGAACTTTTAAAACTTGAGGTTAGTTGTACTAAGAGGTACTTTTGTATTATACCATTTCCAAAATATATATTTTATATTCATTACTATTGATATTTAATCTCTTTAGATGTGGACGTTTGCTGTTGATAACATTTTTTTTAACCTTAGTAAAATAAATTAATTAAAACTAGTCAAGTAGGCCCTCGTTTATAATACCAAACTAACATAAAGAAAATAGGCCCAAGTGTAGGCTTAGTGTGCAGTTTAATATACTTAATAATAGTATTTTACTAACAAACAAAAGTTTCAAGTTTATTAACCTATAAAGTTAAATACAAAGTTTTCATGAACGTAGATTAAGTTAATATTGGGTTTTTGTCAATTAATTTAGTTGAATATAAGGGGGTTAAGCAGAAGCTACAATTTTTTATGACGATCTAAAGCATTTATTTATTTGAAGTGTTTATGGTGAACCTTCTTAACCGACTGATTATATCAACACACGGGAATTTCTATGAGCGAGAGCGAAAGGACCTAAAAAATATTCTGCCAATGGTATTTTCACATACTTCCCAGGGATCTTTTACATGCCACAGTCCGCATGGGACCGATGGCTTTACCTCCTTTCCAAAGGAAGTTGTGCTACGAATTTTTATGACTCAAGAAATATCGGTCGACCACAGCTAGGCTTGAACCCACGAACATCTGGGTTTAAGGCGAGCACTTTACCGCAATACCACCGAGATCAACACGATCCAAATCAAGATAAAAAAATCTACATAATTATTTATTTAATAGTCTCATTTATTGGTTGAGATCCAAACGGGTAGCGAAAAACAATCTATTCTATAAACTTTCTATTTAAAGTTATAAATTTTGGTTTATTTAATACTACAAATGAAGCTAGCTAGTTTATTAAATAGTTAGGTAATTTATTAATGACATAAATGACCCATTTTAGAGGAGTTACATTATGTGGCATACCTAAATGCGTAGACCTTCTCTAAGGAATCCATGGTTTAACCAAAATATATTCGAATTTTTAGCAAAAATTATGGCATTAATTGAAAAGTCAATGTCTATAGCTTAGGAGTATTTCAATAGTAAATGTCATTAAATTCAGTCAGCTTGTTATCTCTCTTTGCCAAAGCTTAAAATCATTAAACGTTGGTTCAATTTTCAAAGAAAAGGCCTATTCTGAGATCTATAATTGTTTCTAGATCGATTTTTATGTGTTTATTCATCAAGTTTTATGAGCTTCAGCTGTCATTTTGATAGATTAAAAATAATAAAAATAGTAGAATGCAATTAATGTTGACCACAAAAAAAACGTATTTTTTAAGGCTCGTCCTATGAAAATCGCTCTAAACTAATTTCTAAAATATTTACAATGTGTGGATAAAAGATAGTTAGTTATTCCTACTCAAAGAATCCACAGCCCAAATAAATCGGTTGATGAGCAGTTTATTTTTATACCTGTAATG
This sequence comes from Timema cristinae, assembly GCA_039000515.1. Lineage (NCBI taxonomy): Eukaryota > Metazoa > Arthropoda > Insecta > Phasmatodea > Timematidae > Timema > Timema cristinae. The sequence goes on along the minus strand of JBCFYV010000003.1, from coordinate 56,903,174 downwards.
AAATGATCCTTCACCCACACCGATTCCTCCTAGCTTTGTTTGTTGCACTGCTTGAAAGGATGCAGTTAAGGATGTAGTTTGGTCAATCGCCGCCAATAGCAGTACTAGTAAAACTCTGTAATAATAGGGTGTGTGCGTGGCAGATATGTCTTAGATAGAATGCACACGATATCGTAAGATCGCAAGCGATAAGCTACTTTTATCTTAAGTTAATTTTGTTGCACACCGAAGCGAGATGATCTTTAGGCAGGATACATATTTTAGGGTAAGTTTATCAACTGTAAATAAAAGTATTGTTGTGTTGCAAATAAAAGGAGTGTTGTGTTGCAAATAAAAGGAGTGTTTTGTTGCAAATAAAAGGAGTGTTGTGTTGCAAATAAAAGGAGTGTTGTATTGCAAATAAAAGGAGTGTTTGTTGCAAATAAAAGGAGTGTTTTGTTGCAAATAAAAGGAGTGTTGTGTTGCAAATAAAAGGAGTGTTTGTTGCAAATAAAAGTATTGTTGTGTTGCAAATAAAAGGAGTGTTGTGTTGCAAATAAAAGGAGTGTTGTGTTGCAAATAAAAGTATTGTTTTACTTTAAAGAAAGGGATTGTTATGTTGCAAATAAAAGTAGTATTGTGTTGTAAATGAAATTAATTTTTGTGGCAAATAAAAGTATTGTTATGTTGTAAATAAAATTATTCCTTTCCTGGGGCTTTTAATTCAGATGCGATGGTCTTCCAGACCAAACCTGTCACGTCAGTTTTACTATATTCTTTAAGTGTATAGTTCCATAAACCGGTGTGTTTTTCCACCAGATTAAATAAACAAATTAAGAATGTTTCTTCAGCCTGGCTTGACCTAGACATTTGTCACCCTGAAATATCGTACGATACTGAGCGAAGAGACTAGCAGAGCGTGTCGCTTTAATAAACATATCTTTGATAGATGTCGCTGTGGTACTGGTGTGTAACTATTTTGTCACTTCTGTACAGTTTGAACGTAAACAAGCGATACCTACTGTATATTAAGAGAAACTTATCGCGTATTGCTTACGACCTTACAATATGTATCGTATCGTCCTGGTGTGCATCCCAACTTTATGTGACGAGCCACTGCACATTCCTTGAAATACGCATATTTTTGCGCATGCGCGAGTTTTAAATAAGGAATAAAATTGAATGTGTATTCAGAAGATCATTTGTATTGATTATCATAACAAAGTAGATTTGATTAAGCATAGTTTTAACTGTGATAGAAATAGGTTAAGTTAGTCTAGTTCAGTGGTTCCCAAATTGTGGGTTGCAAGCCGATTGTTTTGTGGGTTACGTATATTTTGATGAAAAGTATTTGGAAATAAACAAAATGGGAAAGTGAAAATAATGTAAAATAGGTAGAAATAAGGCGCATAATACGAGAATGTAGTTTCATGTTCGAGTCTATGACTTGGGACGTCAATGGACCCGCCTCGGTGGCGTAGTTGGCTAACGCACTTGACGTGTTGAGCTCGACTGCTGAGGACGGGGAGATCGAGGTTCGAATCTCGGTCGGGTGAACTGGGGGTGGGGGGGTTCCTAAATGGGTTTCCACTCTCCCTCCACGAAAATGCTGGTTCACTTCCTCTAATTCAACCTTCCCAATTCCTAATCCATTAGCGTAATTAGTACTTAAAGTGTATAACCTGAACGGGTAGTAAGACGCGGTTGCTAAATATTATTATTATTAATTGGGCGTCAATGCTGATATCAACATAAACCGTAAACAATACCACTCATCGCACAAGACTCATTATGAGAAAAAAAAATTATTTGTAAATTAAAAAACCAAAATAATTTTTTTTTAAGTTTAAAAAAAATTACATAACCCAATTTAATGTCCTTTAAAGCAAGTGGGTCACGAAAGTTTGTCATTCTAAAAATTGTGTCGTGGTAATAAAACCTTAAGGAACCACCGTTCTAAGTTATTATTATGTTAACGTTATTATAAGTTTTTATAATTTAATTTACTTTATCGGCTTCTAGTCTTCTACGCATGCGTACGACTTCTACCTAGAGTCTATTTTCCATAAGAGTTGGGATTACCAACAGCTAGCAGAATATATAAAAAGGTTTGAATGAAATAATAATTTAAAACAAATGGTTTGTTGGGAAAGTTTTGACTGGCAAGAGTGACGACAAATAAACATATGGTCTGCAGATCATGTGGTTGGTGAATAGATAGGTTTGTTAGCCTTTAATAGCTGTCAGTAAACATCACTCCTATGGTGAATGGACTTCACATACTGTACGTTTGTCTGCATATAGGCCCTACGTTTAATTCTGTCCTTAATTTGCGCATGTGCCGGGACACGTTTAGCAGAGGGATTTAGAAACGCTTGTTTATACGGCAGTGGTAATGAGCGTAAGTTAATAACAAGAAAGCAGACGAAACTGGTTCATGCGCATGCACGTATACTTAGAAAGAAACAAAATTTGGCGCACAAATTACATTCCTGACCAACATAAATTACAAAAAAGTAAACACAATCAAACTAGAGTCCAATTTTCATAGGAAGATATTTCTGATAGTTTG
>JBCFYV010000003.1:56862928-56900523 GCA_039000515.1 Timema cristinae | reverse complement strand
AGGCGTTACTCTCTCAATAGACTGAACTGCCGATAACCGAGAGATCAGCTTTCAAATCACGGTAAGATGTACTAAGGTTTGTTTTCTCTAAGTGATTTATCTCGCTTCCTTCACGCAAAGATTAATATATTTCCCCTAAATTTTAACAAGCTTATCTATTCATTCATATATATTTATTTAAATGTAGGTGTAAAATGACGTTGGAACACGGCATCCAAACCCAGGGCCTATGGTTTGTAGCGTCAATGCTCAATCAATAAGCTATCCAGCCAGATATGTCTCAATCTTAGGGTCATTAATTAGTAATAGTGAAAGGCAGAGTCTGTGATTCACGTGAACAGCATTATATCTGTTCCAAATAATACTTTCAATGTATTGGATTTAAATGCAAACCATGTACAGTAATTAAAACCTTTATCTCAGGTGTAGTATAAACGCTACTAGTCATGAGTCATCGTTGGCTGTGTTTCTGATATAATATAATGATATATATATATATATATATATATATATATAATGTGTGTGTGTGTGGATGTGTGTATATTAATTTTTTTTAGCACCACGTCTTATTACCTATTCAGGTTATACGCATAGCCTATTTATTAATTACGCTAGTGAATTAGAGACGAGTGAGGTTGAATTTAGAAGATGTGTATCCGCCTTTTCATGGGGGAAGAGTAGTTATCAATTTGTAAAAACCAACACCAGTACACCCAACCGGGATTCGAACCCTGTTCTTCCTGTAATAGGCATTTTAACTAGTCTAACATAAGAGTGAGGCCTCAGACCACTAAAGAATAAGAGTGGGGATTATGAAGATATAATTTGGAAGAAATATACTCACATTTGTGTGGAGAAATAGTGGGAAACCATTTAGAAAAAATACTCTCTGTACACTCAATCTACCAGCAGTATAGCATCTATCAGCAGTATAGTATACTGTGAGAGTGATGCCTTAGACCATATGGTCACCGAAGGGGGTGGCAGTTTCTTCGTCCAGAGATAAATATATTTCCCATTTATCCAATCATACAGATACTATTATAAGTACTATGACAATAATAATTTTGCGCGTCTGGGTTAAATCATTTTTAGCTCAGTTTGTGGAGAGATTAGCCAGTACTAATGTACCATTGCCCAGAAGACGCCCACATGTACTAATCATACATCCTTTCCGTGGAGGCACACTCCATGTCCCGATGAGATGAGATGATTGTGATAGTACTAGAGTGTGGATCCAGTAGAAACTCTTAAACTTAACATAAGTCTAACTAACCAGTGACCGTTAGGGAAATTCCCCTTTCGGGAAAAATACCTAAGGTACCAACTGGAAATTGAACCTAGGACCCCTAGGATTGTAGCCAGGTGCACTTACCACTACACCATGGGGTCGGTTATTATAAGTCATAAAAGTGTTTTCACAAATGTATATAAGATAGAAAACTAGCCTGAATAAATTCAATGTTTGGTGAGATAGTGGTTTTTTCTACTAATGGGGCAGTATATGTCATTGCATGTTTTGGCAGCACCAGAGGCTTCTTGTAGAAGGCATGACTTTGTTTGTGTTTCTTAGGAAACTTAAAAGACTTAACTACGTTGAAATATCTGTGATGCGCTCTGCCGTACATGTGGTAGACCATGGAATAATCGGCGTTGGAGAGTTCAAGAACTTTTAAAACTTGAGGTTAGTTGTACTAAGAGGTACTTTTGTATTATACCATTTCCAAAATATATATTTTATATTCATTACTATTGATATTTAATCTCTTTAGATGTGGACGTTTGCTGTTGATAACATTTTTTTTAACCTTAGTAAAATAAATTAATTAAAACTAGTCAAGTAGGCCCTCGTTTATAATACCAAACTAACATAAAGAAAATAGGCCCAAGTGTAGGCTTAGTGTGCAGTTTAATATACTTAATAATAGTATTTTTACTAACAAACAAAAGTTTCAAGTTTATTAACCTATAAAGTTAAATACAAAGTTTTCATGAACGTAGATTAAGTTAATATTGGGTTTTTGTCAATTAATTTAGTTGAATATAAGGGGGTTAAGCAGAAGCTACAATTTTTTATGACGATCTAAAGCATTTATTTATTTGAAGTGTTTATGGTGAACCTTCTTAACCGACTGATTATATCAACACACGGGAATTTCTATGAGCGAGAGCGAAAGGACCTAAAAAATATTCTGCCAATGGTATTTTCACATACTTCCCAGGGATCTTTTACATGCCACAGTCCGCATGGGACCGATGGCTTTACCTCCTTTCCAAAGGAAGTTGTGCTACGAATTTTTATGACTCAAGAAATATCGGTCGACCACAGCTAGGCTTGAACCCACGAACATCTGGGTTTAAGGCGAGCACTTTACCGCAATACCACCGAGATCAACACGATCCAAATCAAGATAAAAAAATCTACATAATTATTTATTTAATAGTCTCATTTATTGGTTGAGATCCAAACGGGTAGCGAAAAACAATCTATTCTATAAACTTTCTATTTAAAGTTATAAATTTTGGTTTATTTAATACTACAAATGAAGCTAGCTAGTTTATTAAATAGTTAGGTAATTTATTAATGACATAAATGACCCATTTTAGAGGAGTTACATTATGTGGCATACCTAAATGCGTAGACCTTCTCTAAGGAATCCATGGTTTAACCAAAATATATTCGAATTTTTAGCAAAAATTATGGCATTAATTGAAAAGTCAATGTCTATAGCTTAGGAGTATTTCAATAGTAAATGTCATTAAATTCAGTCAGCTTGTTATCTCTCTTTGCCAAAGCTTAAAATCATTAAACGTTGGTTCAATTTTCAAAGAAAAGGCCTATTCTGAGATCTATAATTGTTTCTAGATCGATTTTTATGTGTTTATTCATCAAGTTTTATGAGCTTCAGCTGTCATTTTGATAGATTAAAAATAATAAAAATAGTAGAATGCAATTAATGTTGACCACAAAAAAAACGTATTTTTTAAGGCTCGTCCTATGAAAATCGCTCTAAACTAATTTCTAAAATATTTACAATGTGTGGATAAAAGATAGTTAGTTATTCCTACTCAAAGAATCCACAGCCCAAATAAATCGGTTGATGAGCAGTTTATTTTTATACCTGTAATGAAATGATCCTTCACCCACACCGATTCCTCCTAGCTTTGTTTGTTGCACTGCTTGAAAGGATGCAGTTAAGGATGTAGTTTGGTCAATCGCCGCCAATAGCAGTACTAGTAAAACTCTGTAATAATAGGGTGTGTGCGTGGCAGATATGTCTTAGATAGAATGCACACGATATCGTAAGATCGCAAGCGATAAGCTACTTTTATCTTAAGTTAATTTTGTTGCACACCGAAGCGAGATGATCTTTAGGCAGGATACATATTTTAGGGTAAGTTTATCAACTGTAAATAAAAGTATTGTTGTGTTGCAAATAAAAGGAGTGTTGTGTTGCAAATAAAAGGAGTGTTTTGTTGCAAATAAAAGGAGTGTTGTGTTGCAAATAAAAGGAGTGTTGTATTGCAAATAAAAGGAGTGTTTTGTTGCAAATAAAAGGAGTGTTTTGTTGCAAATAAAAGGAGTGTTGTGTTGCAAATAAAAGGAGTGTTTTGTTGCAAATAAAAGTATTGTTGTGTTGCAAATAAAAGGAGTGTTGTGTTGCAAATAAAAGGAGTGTTGTGTTGCAAATAAAAGTATTGTTTTACTTTAAAGAAAGGGATTGTTATGTTGCAAATAAAAGTAGTATTGTGTTGTAAATGAAATTAATTTTTGTGGCAAATAAAAGTATTGTTATGTTGTAAATAAAATTATTCCTTTCCTGGGGCTTTTAATTCAGATGCGATGGTCTTCCAGACCAAACCTGTCACGTCAGTTTTACTATATTCTTTAAGTGTATAGTTCCATAAACCGGTGTGTTTTTCCACCAGATTAAATAAACAAATTAAGAATGTTTCTTCAGCCTGGCTTGACCTAGACATTTGTCACCCTGAAATATCGTACGATACTGAGCGAAGAGACTAGCAGAGCGTGTCGCTTTAATAAACATATCTTTGATAGATGTCGCTGTGGTACTGGTGTGTAACTATTTTGTCACTTCTGTACAGTTTGAACGTAAACAAGCGATACCTACTGTATATTAAGAGAAACTTATCGCGTATTGCTTACGACCTTACAATATGTATCGTATCGTCCTGGTGTGCATCCCAACTTTATGTGACGAGCCACTGCACATTCCTTGAAATACGCATATTTTTGCGCATGCGCGAGTTTTAAATAAGGAATAAAATTGAATGTGTATTCAGAAGATCATTTGTATTGATTATCATAACAAAGTAGATTTGATTAAGCATAGTTTTAACTGTGATAGAAATAGGTTAAGTTAGTCTAGTTCAGTGGTTCCCAAATTGTGGGTTGCAAGCCGATTGTTTTGTGGGTTACGTATATTTTGATGAAAAGTATTTGGAAATAAACAAAATGGGAAAGTGAAAATAATGTAAAATAGGTAGAAATAAGGCGCATAATACGAGAATGTAGTTTCATGTTCGAGTCTATGACTTGGACGTCAATGGACCCGCCTCGGTGGCGTAGTTGGCTAACGCACTTGACGTGTTGAGCTCGACTGCTGAGGACGGGGAGATCGAGGTTCGAATCTCGGTCGGGTGAACTGGGGGAGGGGGGGTTCCTAAATGGGTTTCCACTCTCCCTCCACGAAAATGCTGGTTCACTTCCTCTAATTCAACCTTCCCAATTCCTAATCCATTAGCGTAATTAGTACTTAAAGTGTATAACCTGAACGGGTAGTAAGACGCGGTGCTAAATATTATTATTATTATTGGGCGTCAATGCTGATATCAACATAAACCGTAAACAATACCACTCATCGCACAAGACTCATTATGAGAAAAAAAAATTATTTGTAAATTAAAAAACCAAAATAATTTTTTTTTAAGTTTAAAAAAAATTACATAACCCAATTTAATGTCCTTTAAAGCCAAGTGGGTCACGAAAGTTTGTCATTCTAAAAATTGTGTCGTGGTAATAAAACCTTAAGGAACCACCGTTCTAAGTTATTATTATGTTAACGTTATTATAAGTTTGTATAATTTAATTTACTTTATCGGCTTCTAGTCTTCTACGCATGCGTACGACTTCTACCTAGAGTCTATTTTCCATAAGAGTTGGGATTACCAACAGCTAGCAGAATATATAAAAAGGTTTGAATGAAATAAATAATTTAAAACAAATGGTTTGTTGGGAAAGTTTTGACTGGCAAGAGTGACGACAAATAAACATATGGTCCTGCAGATCATGTGGTTGGTGAATAGATAGGTTTGTTAGCCTTTAATAGCTGTCAGTAAACATCACTCCTATGGTGAATGGACTTCACATACTGTACGTTTGTCTGCATATAGGCCCTACGTTTAATTCTGTCCTTAATTTGCGCATGTGCCGGGACACGTTTAGCAGAGGGATTTAGAAACGCTTGTTTATACGGCAGTGGTAATGAGCGTAAGTTAATAACAAGAAATGCAGACGAAACTGGTTCATGCGCATGCACGTATACTTAGAAAGAAACAAAATTTGGCGCACAAATTACATTCCTGACCAACATAAATTACAAAAAAGTAAACACAATCAAACTAGAGTCCAATTTTCATAGGAAGATATTTCTGATAGTTTGAAAAATTAACAAATCTTTCACGTATTCATAGAGCAAGTCAGGTTATTTGTGGCTGTTACATTTTGGCGGTAGAAAATAATATTAGTTTTTCTTATAAAAAATTACCCATATTTTTTTAAATGTTTAATATCATTTTTATTTGTTGTAATAAAAAAGACGGGAAAGATTAAGGTTATTTTTTTACACGTCACATACATTTTAGAGTTATTAATATTAGTAACTAACTAAACCATTTCCACAAACCTATTGGTGGCTCTCATAGATATTAAAATAGCTCCATTAGATTAATAAAAATGTACCCTCCATTCACTCAGGGGTGTAGTAGTCTTACCTTGCTTGGTTCAACTATGGTGAAGCTTATAAAATCAGGTCATGCCATACTTTCAAGGTAAACTGAGTGTACAGTAGAAAACGTATGGATTTATACATTTTATAAGATTCTTTGCTAAAATAAATCGTTAAAATTATTAATAAATTTAGAAAACCATAACAGTGTAACTATAATGAAAATGTAGACCTTACTGTGGTTCACGCACACTCTTACTATGTCAAACTGAAAGGACAACACACATATACACACACTCTTCACCCCATTTTACTACCCTTTCGTGCTATACTCATTTATTATATAAATACCCCCTTCGGTGGTCGCATGGTTTAAGGCAAGGTTCACAAACTCACGGCCGAATGCTGCCCGCGTGACATATTTGACCGGCCCACTTGCATACAACAGTTTATATTACTATCCTACCTGAAGTGGGATACGCACACAATAAATAATCGTATGGTTTTAGTGTATAAATGTTTTACTAAGAAAAAAAACGCTTAGAGCTATTTCAAACTGAGCTGTATCGCTTTAATTACTTGAATATAGGAATGCCCTTTTATTTACAATTGCTATTTCGAGTATTCCGCTAACCCACAAAAACATCTGGGAATTCATAGATTTTTTATATTTTAAACAAACGTTAATAATTTTAAATACATATCTAGTATTAACCTCCATCACTGAGCTCGAGGACTAAACATCTGGTTTAGTTTGCCGGTGTTGGAGAGGTCAGGGTTTGAATTACAGCTGTATGTATAGAGTGTGGTTTATCCTAGATTACCGTATTCCCTTCACTCAAGTGCGCTCACATTTCCCCGAAAATATAATTTACTCATTCCTCACCCGCTAGCGTAATCAAAATGTGCACAGTACAAACGGGAGTAAGACGCGCTGTAAAAACTAAAATATAGAAGCATGTTTCTTAAGGCCTTGGCCCTCCGACTAGTTTGAGTTACAAACCACTGGTCTTAGGTGTCATTCTCGCAATAGCTAGGATTATCGGTGATGGAGAGATCTGGGTTCGAATAACGGTCGGGTGTACCTGGGATGTATTTCCTCAAATGATTTATAATTATCTCTTTACACAAATTTGGGCACATGTCCTTTTTATTCTACCTTAATCATCCTTACCAATTCATGTGAATATACTTATAGCATGGGCGTGTAGTAAGAGCCGGTGAACACAAAAAGGAATACACTAATGAGGTAGGGATGTAATAAATAATGAAATAAATTAAAATTACTGTTTAATAGTTTTTTAAAAACATAAAAATAATATTTATGTAGTATTATGTATGATATTCACTCAGTCATTTTGTCGATACTGGCGACCATCATTTTGAACAAAATTAATTTAAATATTTGGTTTAATAGGCCCACCTGTGTTGTGTTTTTATTTAGTTTTTTTGTTGATTGTTCAAAAAGGAAGCGAAAACGAGCTATTTTTATACATTTTTAGTTAATTTTTCAATCTCTACCACATTACAAAGTTTAACTGTTTATCTGGGAACACCTGTAGATTAAGTATAACAGCCCATGCACTAAACGTACTTATGAATTATAGATTTCAAAAGTTAGTGAAAATAAAAAAGTATGAAAACTTATAATAAAATAAATAAAAGGTGTATTGCGAGTTAATAAAAAAAAGTCCAAGAAAGATAGAATATTGATGTGAGTCAACCTAAGTTGCATGGACCTTGGAAATGAAGTCTTCAGTGAGAGCCATCTATGAGCGGGAATATAAACCTATAGTTCACTATTTGTCTAACTGCCGCAAGGTAGCGCACGTTTCACTGCTTAGTTCTAGAAATACACTCTAGAAATCGTTAGTAATTATTATTACTTTAATTATTATCAAACTCATACAATATTAAACATAATTCAATACAAAGTCAATTCATAAGTTCTACTTAAAAATAATAATAAAATGAACAACAATGAATATTTGTGATACAAGGCTATGAAGTAATAATATTGTATTCAAAACTATTAGCAAATTTGTAAAATAACATGTGTTAATAATGATTTATGACTTGAAATTTTTTAATTAAACATTATGTCTCAATTTTATCATGCACCAAAGGTTTGTAATTTTTAGGAGTCTTACCTTGAAAAATATATTTATAAATTATAATTTCATACATTAAAATTTGTATCTTAAAAGGTAGATATTAATGTTTTAATCTTGGTATAGACAAGGATTAATAATTTTTATGCATTTTAAACCAAAACAATTTATTTCCTAACTAACTCTAAAATTAATCATATTTTTTTGCCTATATAAACGAATATTTCTCAAAATTATTTTAATTAGACCTTCAACTATACTTGTTTTTCCTATGATCATCCAAACATTACAAAAAATTAAGATTTGTTAATGTTTCCATGAATCTTTTAATATACACTGGTTAATATTTTTATTACCTCCTAAATATCAGTGAACTGTGTTTTATAATATTTTTTAAAATATATTTTGTAAAAATTAAATATTAAATATAATGTTTTATAGCACATACATTTTATTTCCAGGATTAGGATTTTTTTTGCATTAGCATAAATTGAATCCATTACGAACATAGAGTGATTTAAATAATACTAAATTGATATACAAAAATAAAAGTAGCCCCATGGCTTCTTTGGTGCTGACTGACAGCTCACAGCTGACTTCTGACAGTCAACATTTAGGTATATACCTAAATGACAGCTTCTAAACACATGTTTTTGCAGATCATATGGCTCGGCGTAGGGATACATAATTTTGTATGGTAACTTTTCAAAGCTGTCAGCCAGCACCAAAGAAACCATGGGGCTACTGTATTTTTACTTATTATCATACTTAGTGATAAAACAGTTCAATGAATGCATTAAGTTATCAAATCCAAATTTTTGTTTAAAATATAATCTCTTTGGAAAAAAGATTGTAAAGTGTTGTGAGAAATCAGTCTGTGATTAGTAAAAGTAAAATTTATTAAATGCTAGTGAGCTTTATATATTGTAGATCAAGTAGTCAAAATACATTATTAATATTATTGAACAACAGTATATAAATTAAGCCTTTATTAAATTTTACTTTTACGATAACTAAATAATTTCTAACCATATTATATCGTAGAGCTCTCCTTATTAAAATCAAATGAGTTAAAAAAACACATATTGTTATCTTTGGCTGTCAACATTTAGAAAACATCACGTTATTATATTTATTATTTTATCAGTATTTATATTATTTTGGAGAATTGAGACGTGTGGAATTTTTTTTCTTTGCAATGATTATGTTAAAATAGCTTTAGTAAGGTTTGTAACCGTCTAACATAGGCATCATTCATTGTGTGACAATCATATTTTATTAGCATTAGTTAATTCTGTTAATTTTCCTTTCTAATAATTATTTCAGTAAGCTATTAAACTTTTTAATCTTACCTTTAACATCAAGGCCATTGGCAGTTTTAATTAAGATTTAAGAATAAGTAAAATATTTTAAAATAAAATGTCCTCACATTTGTGTGAAAATGAATGGAAAAGAAAAGTTTTAATATGTTTTTAAAACTCGTCCATACCCGGTTATTCAGTTAACTGTGAGATTGACAACTTAGAATCTATAATAACAAGTGTGGGTAGTAACTGCTTTTGTGCCATGCATTTATAGAACAGAATAAATCATTTATAAACCAAGCTATAACTTACTTCACTCATCTTCTAGTATGCATATGTACTGTATCGACATTATCAGCTACTTCGAGATGAGCCTAGAAATTTGATACGTAGGTTTCCTTTTAATATTAACTAAAGGATAAAATTTACAAAACTTGTATTTTAGCAATTATATTTTAGGGAGTAGGTAGAGTAGATTTTTAAAAAGGGACATGTCGCTTTCTATCAATTAGACTGTATAAGAAATGCTACAATATGGTAAATGGTAAATTATCTTTGAAAACAAACTTATTTTAACTATATATATTTATTATAATATTTATTTTACATTTATATTATATATATTAATATGTGTATAAAATAAAATAACTTTGAAAATGTGTTTGTTTATATTTAGCACCACGTCCTACTACCCGTTCGGGTTATACGCTTTAAGTACTAATTACACTAATGGATTAGGAATTTGGAAGGTTGAATTAGAGGAAGTGAACCCACATTTGCGTGAAGGGAGAGTGGAAAACCATTTAGGAAAAACCACCCCCAGTTCAACCGACTGAGATTCGAACCTCGATCTCCCCGTCCTCAGCAGTCGAGCTTAACACGACAAGCGCGTTAGCCAACTATGCCACCGAGGCGGGTGTCTATTTATAAATTATTTCAATATTGTAATTGAGAAAATAAATAAAAATATATATTACCACGTCTTAGTGTTCGTTCGAGTTTTATGCATATGAACTAACTATGCTAGTGGGTTCAGGATGAGTAATGTTGAATTTTGAGAAAGTGTACCATAATTTGCGTGGAGGCAGAGTTAAATAACATTTGGTAAGAATCACCCTCTGCACACCCAAAAAGGATTCGAACCCCGATATCTCCGTCAAGTTCAGTCCAGTTTCTTGTAAATAAACTTCCTAGAGAAATGCGAAAAATGTGTTTGATAAATGCTTTTCAATTATGTCTTTGTTTTGGTTAGAATTTTTTAATTTATTTTTGTTTTATAAAATAATTCTCTCTGAAGCTCTTATATTAAAATTATTTCAATACTGTAATTACAATATAAATTCAACAAGTTGATATTTGATTATATTATTACCATGAATAGTTAAAATAAGGTTTATTTCAAACCAATGCTATTCTGTAACTAATTAAATAAATAATTGCAAGACATTTTATCCTAATGACATAATAAAACATAAGCAATCTAATGAATTCATTCATTGGTATGTATAAAGAACTGTTAGAAATAACCATTATTCAATATCCCACCAAAACATTTATACAGTAGTTTGCTTAAATAAAACTCTATAAAACTATGTAGTAATAACGTTAAAATAACACTTAAGATAGAAAAATTAAAAATATTATTTTACGTTTTTGCTAACAAATACTAGCATTGAATACTATTATAAAATCAAGATATTTAATGATCATTATTGAAAATATTAAAAATCACTTTATCGAAGGTCTAAATATAAAATATTATTGCTCATGAGAATTGGGCAAGGCCTTGATTTTGATGACATGTCAGCTCTTTATATAGTACTTCACATTACAGACAATGTTAATGAGTCTAAATAAACTCTGTTCATGATTTCCTGTTTATAGCAAAGTATAATTTATTTATAATTCTTGAATCTTTTGAGAGGTTTAGGTCATGTGTTCAATTGGTCATGCTTTAGTCATTTTTAGACATTTACATTGAATAACATCTATGTTTTTAAGTTACTGAATTCTCAACCATAAGATTCTTCATCACACAGTTGTCAAATTTACAAGATAATGTAGACTTCAAATGAAATGTATGTATGAGGACCTACATAACATTCGTGAATTTGCACATTTTGTAGCTCGGGCAAATCTCTGCCCATTCCGTAAATCTGCTTTTTCTCCTGTAATAGTTAATACAACATTCGTTCATTTCGTGAAATGGTCAAGTGAAGAAGCCAGTTCACGGAATGAGCAAAAATTTTCCCAATTCATGAAATGGACAGTCACACAGTTGAGCTGTAGCACATACACTCTTTACATTTTTTGTAGTAAAATACACAACTATAGTAAAAGCGTTGCAACTGGAAATAGTTCTGTGGGATAGGGTTGCTATTTATTCTTAAGCAGGTATTTGTAAATCAATCATCATGTTTAATTAATTTCCAAAGTTTATTTACAAAAAGGTTTTCATTGAAAATTATAGTTCCAATTTGTAACCAGCTTGTGTGCATTCTTTCCAAGATTTTGTTAACATTTTTAGTTAATTGTTGTGAATGTGAGGAATGCCAGGTCTCCACCGTGGTTCGGATTCCACGTTAAACTGTAGGTCCTTCATTTCATCTCACAATCACCCTACCATTACACATTAGCGTAAGTGCGTATAACCCGAACGGGTAGTAAGACGCGGTGCTAATAAGAATAAGAATAAGTTAATTGTTTCGTAAATTTGAAGTCGTTCTTTAACATTGTTATGTCATTATATTGGGAATTTGTTTAGATCACCAAAATAGGGATCATGCTCATGGCTATACTCAAGTCCTGTTGCTAATTTTGGTGCTTTACAAATAAAAGTTTATGAATCATGAATATGGTTGAAAATATTTAATCTTTTACCTATTAATTCATGAATTAAAATATGTTATGTCTTAGATCGATAGTTCTCCCAGGGTCAATTCCTACGTCAATAACACCTCAATTGATGCTCGAACCCACCACTACGAACGCTGCTATTGAACGACACGATCACTGTGTAGCATTGGGCTACAAGAATTGAAGATAGACTTGTTTCTTTCCCCATTGTACCACTCCCAGCGCCGATGCAGAATACCAACGTGAGAAAATATCAATCACAACTACGCGCACCTGTAGCCTGAATTATACTGACCACCTGTGTTGTTATGAAGTAGTGACAAAGAACTTGAGATGCAAAGAGCTCTAGCGGCTAAGATACTTTACTCGTATATGGTCTAGAATAATCTTGGAGCTCTAAGAAACTGTTTAGAAGCTATGGTGTCATCCGCATATTGTTCCAGAGTGTTACATATGTTGTCCCCACCCTTTTTCCTGTCATCCATTCTCTCTGGGTTGTGTTGTATATATAGTGGCAGCAGTACATCTTGTCGTCACTCTTGGACTTGATTATATTTTGGAAGGAGAAGCTCCGGCTTCAGATTGTTAAAATGTAAGGTCTAAGTTCTCTTTAGCAATTTTATTATTTTTTCCTTTTATTTAAAATTTTTGTTACATATTTCAAAATTCTCTTTCGGCCATTTCTTAAATGCTTTAAATAAAAATAAGATCTGTCTTTTTATTTCTACGTGGTTAATTTGTATCTTAGTCGTGTCAATAATATCGATTGTTGATATAATATCGATTTAATTACTTGCTCTGGGAAGGATCGATCATTGAACTTAGGATATTAGCGATATCTTTAACTTTGGAAAATAATATCAATATTAATTTCTATTAGTTACATATTTGTTATTTTGAACTTTTGTAAATATTTGGAACTTATTTACTGTGCTTAAATTTACATAATGTGTAGAATGATCTTATTTTACTATAAAATCTTTAAGCTTCAACGGATGGTTATTTAATAGTCTTTTGAGAAGTTCTATGAAATATTTTGTTATTATAACGAGATTGCTTAGCGATAACCGCATAATGGAATAGGGGGTAATTGTTCTTAGATTGTTATGATATTTTTGGATTATTTCTTATGTTTTATAAGAAATGTATTTTGCTAGTTAACTAATGAGGATAACATGATTACGACAAGAATTCCAAAAATAAACTTTACTAATGGAAGTCTTGACGTTATGATAAGGTTGTTGTTGAGCAAAAGCCACATTTGATTATGTTTTTGTTCTTTAATTCTGGCGCTCAAAATAATTAATTGATGTTTTTATTTTAAAACTTCACATGTCGTCAGAATGTGGGAATAATAGCTTGTCGAAAGCTTATTGTATATTAACATTTTAGAAAACATTCTAAAATACTCTTTCGTAAGGAGTGTAAGATATGTTAAAAATATTATAGACTTAGATAATGCTTGATAATACAGATAAATGAAATGCAACAATTGAATATAATAAATTGTTGTTTGTTACGTTTTATTGTCAAATATGCCAACCGTTTATATAACAACACTCTATTTGCTTAACTTTTATACCCATATCATTGTATGTTTTATCTAATGCTTTGACTTTAATTAAATATGGTGTGACGCATTAACCATCACTTTTATTATATTCAATTGTTGCATTTCATTTATCTGTATTATCAAGCATTATCTAAGTCTATATTATTTTTAACTTATTGTATATTTCAAAGAATATCTCTATATTATATATTATTATATATTTCCATATGATATTAACTTCTTGATGAATAAATATCAACTTAAAACCACTTCATACATTTATTAGTATAATGGTACAAAATACCCATAGGTAGTGTATTTTTACATGTCTTTTCGTTTTACTTTAATTTTGGGATGTATACTTTTTCGTTAATGAGCTCTACGAGGTTTACCGTCCATATATTTACTTCCGCAACTTGTGTGGGTTGCGAGATCTGAGTTTCGAATGTTTGATCTCAAGCATTCAAAGGACAGAACTCCAATCGCTCACTCCTATTGCCTCCTTTTTGCCCCCTTGTTATTTATTGTTGTTTGGACATTCTGTTTACTCCTTATTTTAGTTAAGGAGGGTTCAACTAGCTCAAAAAAAATTTAAATTGTAAAGGAAGACTACCGCTGCTTGGAATTTCTGTCAGTTATAAGGTAAATAATTTAAAATGGTATCTAAAAACTTGTAATGGTATTCCGATTTGCTAACTAATATTGTGAGAGATTAAGTATATTTTGTGTATCCTGATGTAACTTTGGAAAGGTTGAATCGGCCTTACCGTATTTTCATCACCCATTGCACCAATTACTTTTTAAGAATTAAAAATAATATAAACACAAGTAACGTTGGAATAAATAAAATACATGATTTGATAACTCGTCATACAAAAGTGAATATCACACTCCCAAAGCACCCCGGTGAAATTCGAACCTAGGCCACTATGACAACTGCGATCAAGTTAAGGATGATTCTCTCTTAAGGACCCAACACACTGTAAGTTGGAACTGTCATATGTATGCAAGGACGGTGGACTTAATTAGTCACAACTGACTAAATGATTAATTGATGACTTACCATCATACTAGACTTTGTACTGTTAAGAGCTCTCAAGTAGGGTTTTGTTAAGCTTCGATAATATTGTTATTGATTCGAATTTTATATTATTCGATTCGATAACTAGAATCAAACCAAACTAGAAAAATATCGAAAAGGTTTTAGGCCTTAGTGAAATCACGCCATTTGCCTATAATACGTTAGTATTTTTAGCAAACATTTTTGTGGGGCTAAGTAAATGCTTATTAATAACTAATAAGCATTAACTTAAGCTCACAATAATGTTTAGTAAAATAATTTAATATCACCCCTATTATTTTTACCTAAAACATCATTTATAAAACCTTCGAATATCCTAGAGTAGTACCTTTTTATATAGAGTAAAAATGTATTAATTTTGAGGAGTGATAATATTGAAATAGTTTATAATCACCACAACAGATAGAATGTTCTTTACTGCTTAACTTTAACAAGTTGAACGAATGTTGCTTGAACATTTTGAAAAACTCGTAAGACAGGAGTCTAAAACTAATCTAATGTTTTGTTTTATGTGTAAATCTTTTTTTAATCATAGCTTAATCATATTTAACTGGGATATGATTAGGTTCGATATTTATTCGAAATTCACAAATAATATGTGCTTTATCTTGTGATTTGATTCGAACAAAAAAAGTTTCAAATATTTCTACTCTTAAGCTGATCTGACGTGTATGGCGAGTGGGTGGTAGGTCATTTCGAACTTTTTGAGTAAATCAGACTGCCGACAAGTGTCGAGGAGCAAACATCCTTGTGTTTATCCTATGTTTATCTTGTTACAATTTTTTAGTGAGAAGAATTAAATTTAATTGTTTCAATACGTTTATTCGAATTGTGCACTCGTGCTTGTGAATGTTCAATGACTGACTGGCTCTAACAGGATATTATTATACGAATACTGTCCTAGATTTTGTAGCCAATCCTTCACCCAACATTTCTTTTCAATCCCCTTCTTTGTATATGTTTTCTAACAATCAGTGCAATTGTCATAACCATAGTTTCTTCCATGTTAAGGCCAAAACAATAAATTATACAAAAACACGTCCAGCATTCTCTATTTCGGAATGATATGTGTATGCAAACCTTCAGTTCAGTTCAGACTGATCAACTAGAACTGAAAATTGGACTGACCGTGTGTGGGAAAAATCTCAGTTCATTCAAAATTGATCAGTTTTGACTGATTATTTGGAACTGAAAGCTAGACTGATTGTGTGTGGAGCCCCTTAGAAAACTATGTCACTGTCAGAGGTCATATTTAATATTTATTACAGCTAAAAGGAGTTAGAAATCTTTTACTAAATTACGTAATGCATAATTGGCTAGCCTGCAATGAAGTCGGATCTGACAGTTTTAGAAGTTGACACTTACCATACATAATATAATGTATTCATACGCTAATGAGTATGTACTTCAGATATCACTTTTGAAGGTTGGTGTATTTTAGAATAAATTAAAATTAAGTGACTGTGCATGTTAAACCATACCATAAGTCAACATGGTAATTATCCAGGGGACTTATAGTATGGTTTTGTAAATTATTATATTCAATAACCTGTAATACAGTAATTTAGTGAACTACATAACTGTTTCTTATATAATTGTTTTCAGAATTGTATCCTCTATTCAAAACTGTTAACACCTAAACATTAATATTTCCGTCTTATGGTATGGTTTCACATGCACGATCACTAATATCAATTACAATTTCCACCTTTAAAATGTGACATAAATAAGGAAAAATCCACTAAAGACTCCAAAACTGTATGTATTCATGATACGGTCCAATTTTGGTTGCAAGGTACCGTTTGACAGTTCAAAAGATATAAAAAATTTGCAAAATATATACATATTTTATTTAGCAGAGCGTCTTATCAAGAGTTTGTGTTTTATTCTTAAGTACCAATTATGCTAATGCTTCAGGAATTGGGAAGGTTGAATTTAGAGAAAGTTAACCCGCATTTGTGTACAGGGAGAGTGGAAAACCATTTAGGAAATCCCACCCAGTTCACCCGACCGAGATTCGAAACTCGATCTCCCCGTCCTCGGTAATCTAGCTCAACATGAATTTAATCATATAACCTATACGTAAGCTGATGGGATATGCAAATGTCATTTTTTATAAACAATATAAATTAAATAATACTAATAATTAAGCAAAATGTGACACAACGCAAAAAAAAAGTTTCAATGTTCTAAAAGTCCCTTCTAATTATAATTCTATGACACTAATCATTTCACTTCATCGTATACTGAAAAAAGTCCCTGGCTACTAACCTATCTATCCCAAGCTTGATTCACAGCTGGTATGGGGGGGGGGTTCTTTAAATAGGAATAATTCTCATGGTCACCAGAGTGAGGTTAATTAGGTTTAAGCTAGGTTAAGATCTTCGTCATATTCAATATCATCATCACCTCACTTCATCGATACATGGAAAGATCCTCTATAAAAAGGATGTACAATTGTACATTCGGATGTACTAGGGCAACGATATTCATTGGTAATGGTTAATCTTACCAAAAACTGGGCTAAATATTGGTGTAGCCTGACAAACCATTATTATTTTTAAGTACCATTCTAAGAATGTGTATTTTATTCTTCCAATGTTTGTTTTATCTAGTTACGCATTTACTCTAATGAGGTTAGGATTAGTAAATTAGAGTCTTAGACGAAATGTGCTTGCATTCACGCAGAGAGTTAACATCCATTCAGACCCAACCTTATTAGAGGGAAAATTAAATGAGATGAGATTGATCGTATTTGCCCACGTGACCCCAGTGATGTTTCTCTATCATCTTTGTTATCTTTCGGGACTATCTTTATTGCTGATTGTGTTTGTTACCTTCACAGCCAACCGCGTAGGAGGGAAATTTAAAAAAAAAACACTAGATTTTTCATAATTTGGTTCACAATTAATCATATATCCTGAACGATGAGTCAGCGTACGGTCCACTCCACAATCTCCTTCAAGACCAGCCAGCATCCTTCTTTTGTTTTGATTAAAAGCCACGCCCCCTTTGAACTTATCTTACTCACCTACCTTCATCAAACCCCGTGGGACTAACATTTATACGTTTCGTCTCTTTCAGACATATGCAGACCTTCCCACTCAATTATCCAGCATTTTTAAAGAGTACGCCTACCGGACCGGATGGCGTGTCAGACGTCAAGAAAGCACGCGTCATTAAGGGACTTTGCCTACCTGTGAAGTAGCGACAAGTAAAGATAGGGTTTTCACGTTTTAGTCGGCAGGATTTAGAGATATAACATTGAAGCAAAAATCACAAAGTCTTTAATAATTTTAAAACTACTCTTACTTGTCGCAAAATGATATTTTTGATCTTTAGGTTTAGTTTTGTTGTAAACATATTTTTTTGTCTACAACCTAATCTAATTGACATATTAAAAAAAAATGGCTAGTAGGTATTTTCATGTCAGAACATAGATTAAAATAGTCCGTCAAAGCATAAAGCATTCTAAAATAGGAAACCATAAAATTATACAATTTAAATGCAAGTTAATGCTGTCCAGTCGGAAATAGTCTATTTGAGTATGTGTATTCGTTAGTGGAAGATGGGAAGTGCTGTCTGCATCTATTCAATAAGCCTTACAGGTGAACTGTTTATTTTCTTGTCTTCCTTTCTATTTTGTACATAGGCGTCTATGTGCTATATGTGCTTAAAGTGCTTAGATAAGTCTTGTAAAAGGGGAACCGTGTATCGGGGCTATTTTGAAAGGAAAAAATAAACTTTTTCCCAACAAAATTGATTCTTAAATTTTTTTTGATTTAAATAAATATAAGTTTTTATGGTTTTTAAAAGTTTTTCAAATGATTAAATTAGGTGTATCAAGTTTTCCAAACCTATTAACTACAAGTTTTTTTTAATGTTTGATTTAAAAGCTAATATGATCTCGGCCCCCGATTATCGCCGTGAAAATGTTACGTGTCCATGATAGGCTCTGATTAAAGTGATACCGTTTAATAGCTGATATTTGTCCCATAATCGAGCACTAATTAGAGCGGTACGGTAGTTTTATGATATAATTGCTTCGCGTTTGGGAGCCAATTATATTGATATCGGTTAGTTAGCTGACCTAGGGCCCCGGGTTCAGTTCTAGGCTGGTACTTGGGTATGTTTTCCGAAAGGGGAACTAACCTAATGGTCACCATGTTTAAATAACTAGGCATAAGTTTGATTTAAAAGCTTCTACTCGTTCCACAACCTCAAATAAATCTCATCTCGTCGGAACATGGAAAGAGCCTCCACAGAAAGGATGTACGATTAGTACATTCGATTATGACCTGGCAAATGGTACATTAATATTAGCTAATTTTCCAAAATTGGGTCAATAATGATCCTGCAAAGATATGCAATAATAATAACAATAATCTTCCCCGACCATATCCCAAAGGTTTAATCCTTTCGATAACTTCTCTAATAACTCGGTTATTGTAGCTATAAATCATTATAAATGATCTAGAAATAACTTTTTGGCATATAATATTGGTGTTCAAAAAATTTTTTACAATAGTGGACCATCGAGATAACCAACACCCCCTAAATGTAAACAAAGAATATTAATTTTTAAACTTAGCATGATTGGGCCTGACTATTCAAATTTTAGCGGACATAAAACAACTTTTTTTAACGCCACAATCCAACTTAAATGCTACAAAATTGTTGATTTCCAACAATAAGTAAAATTTATCCATTCAATACAACCAATCAACAGATATTTTATCTCTTGTAGGTTCAAAATTGTTTATCACGATTCTCAATGTTGACTGTTGTAACTACAGGTAAATCTTTGGAAGTTAATATTTACTCAACGCGGCTCAAGGTCGAAAACATTTAATTCCAAACTCAAAAATCGCCGAAAAAGCCTTCAAAAATGATATATTTAATATAACTGTCATAGTTTTTAAACGAAATAAATAAAATAAACCTTCTCACCCTTTCCTTGGAATAAAACCCAGAATTCTTTAGATAAGCTACCCCGAACCACCACCATTGAACTAAGCTGCCTTTATTATGATTTAGTAGAAAGAACAGTAGAAAAAAAGTTATTAAAGTTCTAAAACAATTTTAATGTATTCTTCATCAAGTCATGTTTTCTGCAGCTTCACTTTTAAAGGATTTTTTAAAATTACTTATAAAATAGCATAAATAATATAAAAGAAAAATGTTATCGTTGTTGGCCTCAAAGAAATATGTCATAATTTTCTAAACTTTTTTTTCCAATCAAGATCAAATATTAACTTGTCTCTCAAGTAAAAGGTTGCCAGTTGGCTGGTGAAGTGCTGGCAGATTGAAGTCAGTAACCTTGTATAGACCACACGATTCTTACTTCAGGCTAATTTTATTTCCATTTTGATGACTTCACACTGATTCGGGGAAAATGTCTCTAATAAGAAACAAAGTAGCCTCTTTCTCTCTTCACTGATTTCGACACCATCTTTATTTTTTTTTCTCTCCGTCTAGTTCTCTTTCTTCGTTTTAATATTTTTGTGTCTCACTAATTTGGGCTATAGGTAAGCTGCGGGCGTACAAGGTTTTTTACCAAAGATAAAGTTGAATCGGGCCCGGGCTGTTGACCTAACCTAATCTAATCTGCCTTCAAATTTTTGCCAAAACCAGTGAATGACAAAAAGTTAAGAGGGATATTACGTGGAATGTCGATATGATACGATGATAGTTTCAATCTGAAATTCAAGCAGCTGATATAAAACACACCGCTAATTAACTATAGCCTTCTCAAGTGAGTGGGACCAATTCGTTCTTTTTTTCTCAAAAAGCAACTCACCTACACAGTCCTTTTGGGAAACTATTAAATAATTGAATTGATAATTAGGTAATTATGACTCAGGTACAAATTTTAAAGGAAATAAGTTTTATTCGTGTAGAAGGACGAAAAGAACAATTTATGAAATACCACCTTCAGTACAATAGAATTATATCTGACCCTCGACCTTTCCATCCCCATAAATCAAACGAGACAAAGTTGATACCTAAAGCACTTTTGTCAGAAGCCCTTGGCTAAGTTCAGATTATGCTGTCCATGATTTAATTGATATTTGGCGTGGCCAAAATTGTGTAATTGATTAAATATAACTTTCTCTTTCTTATGATAAATGACATCTGAGAGACTAGCTTTTTTGTATTTCTAGAATTATGTTGATTTGTAAGACGTATACTGAAATAACTAGTGGGGTGCAGAAAGAGCATTTTAATATATTTAAAAAAAATATTTGTATTAAGTCTTCTTTCTTTGTTTATTTACGAGAACAACTATTTCTCCAACTTATTTCACTATGTGTGCCTATATTCATTGATAGGTTTCCCCCAAGGATCGTGTTTCAACTTTTTGTAGTGAGTCTGAGCTGCAGACCTGGCCTAGTGACCTTTGGGGGGTTTTTTTTTTCCCACATTGTAATAATTTTGCTAAATCTTCCTCTTGGCCAGTTGTTTTCCCCAAACTCCATTGGCATACGACTCATTAAAACACAAATAGGTTTACATATATGCTAACCCACTAAATTTATTAAACGATATATCTTAGAAACGTATTGCACAAATTTTAACACAGAAATAGGTTTAATTCAGATTTTATTTTCATATTTTCTTAGAGTAAAAGTGTGATAATATTAGTAAAAAATATTATGGTTATTATATTTATTTAATTTTTTTTTTTTGTAATTTGAGAGTTTTTTTTATGCAAAAAGATTGGTGGGATTAATTATTTACCTTATTTCGAAACTAAAATAATTTTCAATCATTTACAATTTTAACTCAAAGTCAATTTCTATTATTTCTAAAAACAAAATATTTTAAAACGTTATTATTAGTATTTTATTGCTTGGTTTTAAAAAAAATAAAATGCCAACACACTACTGACAATGCGCGTTCTACTGAACAAATTAAATAACATTTTGCTTACAATTTCCGTAATCCACTAGATCTAAAGACGGAACGGCTTACTAATTTAATTTTGTAATTCCTTTAATAGTTGCCGTTATTAATAGCTTTTAGCTAAAGATAATAGTAGAATTTAATAGTAGATTTTACTAAGGTGTATGAATACATATTACAACATCAGTCAACTAGTATTTTATTATTATTTTGTTTTTTAGGGGAAGTAGTATAAGAAATAAAATCCCACATCGGTGTCAAATGGTCTACGGCAGTGTTTCTCCAAGTTTTGGTGATGGGATGAACACTAAATGCGAGTTATACCACTGGGGGAACACCGAGGCCCTGGAAGTAGGAGATCGATGGTGGACGGGGGAGAAATTATATAGAAAAACAATTTTTTTTAGCCCAAATCCATTTTAAGACTATATGTACAAGACTAAAAGTAATTTAAAATTTAAATAGTTTGATTATTTTGAACACTTCAAACCTCAAAAAAATTTGTATAAATAATTGTTCATATTTGTTGACTTAAAAACTTGTACATACTTCCCTTCTATGAGACTTGTGGTCTACCGAGGAAAAAAGTACATCCGATTATGAAAATTCATTATTTATTTAATCTTTTGCGTTTCAATTTTTTTTCATTATAATATAAGATAAACTTCTTTAAAATTTAAATATTATTGCTAAACTTTCTGAGATCCTCGTACCACTTGATAAGCCGCCACGTACCACAGTTTTTAGAAACAATTGTTTCAATAAACTGGGCTGAAGGTAATGGGCGATCAAAGGGTTTGAAACCCATTTGGGTGTAAATGGGTGTGGTATTCCATGAAAAAAGCGATACACTTCCTCTAAATCCAAACGTCTTACTCCTAACACATTAATGTAATTAGTTCATATGCATAACATCCGAAGTGGTAGAAAGACATGGTAATAATATTTTTTAGCATCGGTCTTACTACAAGTTTGGGATATAGGCCTACGCATATGAATTAATCGCGTTAATTTTTTTAGGCCTTAGGGAGGTTCTAATTATAGGGAAATAAACCCTCATTTCCGTGAAGAGAGATGGAAAAAAAATTTTGTAAAATCCCCCACAATACACCCACCGAAATTTAAACCTCAATCTCCCCTTCATCTGTGGTCTATCAACTCCAAGAGTAGCCCTTAGACCATACTGCCACTGAAGTGGGTAAAAAGTATATATTTGTAAAATTACGTTTAGCACAAAGTTATTAAATTTTATTAAAGGTTCCTTTTGGTGAGGGCTTTAGGGAGCCAAACAAAGGCTGGAGAGGATGGGAAAAAAAATAATTAAAATTTTTTTTTTTAAGCCCCGCTCCCAAAATTACCAAAAAAATCCACCCCAACTTTAAATAGCAACCAAATAAAAGGCTATCAATCCCTTGAACGTTTTTACAGGGGTTTGGGGTGTTTTTTAAAATTCGTTTTTTTCAACAAATGTAGGGCATTTCCCTTTTAAAATAACTATCCAAAACCCAAAATCTCAAGCCAAAAAACATTTTGCTTTTGCAATTCTAAGCAAGTTAGATTATATCAGGGGAAATAATTAAAAATTTATTTGGTTTTAAACCTTTTTTATATTGGTTTAGATAGTTTTCTTTGATATACCCTCACTACTTACTAGTATGACTTTAAAATTGGTGTTAATACTTATGGCATGTTTTGCATTTTTCCGTTACCCAAAAATCGTTTTATTTAAAATACATACATTCACCGGGGGAGAACGATTAAAATTTCGGGTTTTTTCCGGAAATGAATAAAAAAATTGTTTTTTTTTAAATGTAAAAAAATTGTTTGTTAACACGTAATTCAAATTGAAGGAAACGACGTGATGGGTGGAAAACACATCAAAAGAAAAGGGAAACAAAACAATCCAAGTTTCCTTCCCACGGAAAAAACAAGTTATCCCGGGGGGGCAATTCAATTTAAAAAAAAGGGAAAGTGATAAAGGGAATTTAGAAGGACAAAACCCGAAATTTTTCTAAAGGAAGTTTGGGGCCTTTAGCGCTAAACTATTTTTTGTTTCTAATCCTTTTTTGGGACTGGGGCCCACATTTTTTTTGTACCAGCCCCCTATATTCAATTTAAATTTTTTTTAAACCCTTATCTTACAAATCCAAAGGAGTTAGGTTGTTTTTTATTCAATTATGTGATTTTTTCAAAAAATTTTTTAATTGCAGGCCAACATTCCTATTAAAAACTGGACAATCCAAATTAGAAGTTGGATGGGAAATGCAAAATTCGGGACTTACCTTCAGGTCCTGGGAAACGGAAAATTCCCAAATATGGAGCTTTAGTAAAAAAACAAAAAATACTCTTTCCAAAAAAACTGTGGTTTTTCTGTGTGAAACTACAGATCGGGGGCAAAGTTTTTTCTATTTGTCTGGAACCAGAAGGAAAAACTCACGCAATCTTTAGGGGGTTGCAGTTTTCTTCAAACAGCAAATGTACTACGACAAGCCCGGCAACATAGAAAAATAAAAAATTTTTTAAATTTGACTTTTAAAAAACAAGGCTATTTGACAGACAGTGCTCCTACATATTAAATGTTTAGAATTTTAAGGTTTTAATTGGGGGAAAATTTTTAGGATTTACGGCGGGGGTCACATTTAATCTCCCGGGGAAAAAAATGGAAAAAAAACTTAAAAGAGTTGAAATTCGAAATTTTTGGCCAAAGAACGTTTTTTTTAGAAACCCCCAGAAAAATTAAAAAAAGGAAAAAAAAATATTAGTTAAAATTACCCGACCGAATGAAACTTTACCCAATTCCTGGTTAACCTGGTTATTGGTTTAATTTGCGTTTTTCAAATACTTGGCAATTTTAATTTCTTAAAAAAAATAACAATCTTTTAGTTAAGGCAAAATTTGTTGGGGCCATTAAGACACAAATTTTAAAAAGGTGAAGGTTCATACCCTTGTATAAAAATTTAAAAAATTTTCAAACCAATTTTGGGAAAATTTTAAAGAAAATAAGCCTGGGCAATTTAACAATCAAGAACGAACTGAAAGCGAAAAAGTAATTAGTGGGTGGTCTTTGGTATCAAAGTTTATAGATTTACCAAATTTTTACCATTATAGGGACAAAATGGGGGGGGTTTAAGGCTTAGTGCATAATTGCCAACTAAATTTAAAGAAGCCAAAAATAGTGGAAAAAAAAAAAACATAAGGTACCTGTTTACCCACTAAACTACAAAAACCTTTTCAAGTGGGGAGGGAACTGAAAAATGTTCAAGGGTTTCCGCTTTCCGAACTTACAGGGTTTTTTTAACCGGGGGACAAAAAAACTGTGCACTTAATTTTTCCAAAAAAAACATGGGCATGGGATGTGGTAAAACTTAAAAATTTGAAACAAAAGGTAAATTTTCATGTTTTTGTAAAAAACGTTCAATTTTTTGGTTGCCCATTTCAAATGCAGACGGTAAAACGGTTTTTTTAAACGACAATTTGGTAGTGACTATGACAAACCACATAGTAAAAAAAAATTTTCCCCCATCTGAACCTACATTTTGGGCGAAATAGAAGGGTAAACCCGGTAAAAAATTTGGGTCAAATTTCAAACAAAACACCACAATTTTAAAAAATTTAAAGAGAATTTTTTTTAAAAACACCAAAAACCCCTCCCTTTGGGCCATATTAAACACGAAATAGCTTTAGAACTTTTCAAAATCCCTATACCTTATCGATAGGGGGGGGTGGAAGGGTAGTGAGCTAAATGAGTGTTATAAAGTATTTAAGCAAAAATCTGTTTTGACCAAAACAATAAAACATTGCTACCTATTAGTTACTTTTTGTTTAATTTTCATACATAGTCATTTCGACGTCCTTTAATTGTGAAGAGCATAGTGCACTGTTAGTGGAGACATTTAATGGGCAAGAAAAGACGGGTCAAATTTCGTTCTCATGAAAAATAGTCAAGTTTTTGAGTTTTACTTTTTTGTACATAAGAAGGGTGCGATGGCGGGGTAAAGGGAAAATCAGTGTTTTAAAATTTTTAGGGCAAAAATTTTTTTTAAAACAAAATAAATAAAATTGCCCATTACAAAAAATTAATCAAATTTTTCTTCATATTATACATCAAAATATCTTAAAATATCTGCAATGGTTTTTTTGGAATTTATGACCACTTTTTACCCATTTAAAATTTGTTTAATAAGCCACCTGCTCATAACAATTTTCAGGAAATTTTTGATATAAACATTAGAAGAAAATAAACTGTTTTACGGGAGAAAAATTTATTTATTTGGCCAAAAAAAATGTTTTGCCAAAAAATTTGAAACACACGGACTTTTCTCGCGCGCCTTCCCATCTCACTTTAAATTACATTGTCTAAAGGGACCTTTTTTATTTATTTTAGGAAAAAATTTTTATTCGCTAGAAAACTAAAAAAAACTGACCAACTCCCCCTTTTTTCATCCCCATTAAATACCTTTCTATTCCTCTACCCTCTTTACCTTTCTTTTGTTTTTATTTTGTTTAATATTTATTGTAATTTTTCATTCCACTCAGTTTTTATTCCATTCGTTTTTTAAAATTGAATGGGAACCCAAATTTCCATTAAAGAATTTGAGTTTCAGGTCTAGAATCGGCGAGCCTTTTACTCGTTTTACATTTTAAAACGTGAAGCTTTATTCACAGGGGGGGCGGGATGGGGGGTTTTGGCTGACTGTAATTTTTTTTTGTTCCGATTGTAGTCTTTCCCAAAAAAATTTTTAAAAATTTTATCCTAGTAAAAAAAAAAGCATTTTATAAGTAACGCTTTTATCAAACACGACCTAAAACAAATTTAAAATATTTTTTGGGAAAGAAAAAACCCACTTTACACCAATGGTACTTTTTTTGGGCCACCCAAAAATCAAACCCTTTGGAGGCATACCTTGATAGCCGACATGCCCCCGACTGAGCTAAGCTTGGTTACCTCGTTAAACAATTTAAATCTGTTTATCAATGATTTAAAAGTGAAAAAAAAGGAAAATTTTAAAAATTATAAACTTTTTTGCATTGTTTTATCCAAAAAAACATTTTGGCCAAAAAAAAAATATTGCTAAAAGATAGGCTTAGCATAATATTCATTTTTGTAACCAATTTTCTTGAATATTTTTCGGGACACGCATAAATTTACCTGGGAATTTACTTTTAATTTAAAAAAATTTTTTCTTTTAAAAATGCCAACATTTCATTATGGATATTAAAAACTGTTTTATTTTAAATGTTAAAATTAAATTAAATTAAATATTTAAAAAGAAGAAACTTTTGAATTATTTTGCCTTTAAACGTATTTGTCGAAAAAAATTGTAAAAATGCTTTATTTAACATCTTTTTTTTTCAATTGAAGCCCAAGTTGTGATTTTTTTCAGAAGCTAAAAATCTAAAGCAATTATTAAATTTTATATTATTTTATTATTATTATTTTTTATTATTATTATTATTATTATTTCATTTTACGTTCAAAACAAGTGATTTTAATGATTTTAATTTAATAATGAAAAGGGGGGAAGGTGTCTTAAAAAAAAATTAATCTGAATTTGCATGAGGAGCTTATGGGGGAAGTGTACAGAAAGCGTTTTAAGGGTAATTTATGCCTTTTTTGTATTAAAACTTTTTTTTTTGCCAAAACAAATAAAAAATTTCCTTAATATAAAAAGTGTTTAATTTTCCCACTCCACCGAAAAAAGAATAACAATAAACATGGGGGAGCAAGGGTAATTGTTTTACGGCCCTAATTACTTCCATTTATTTGATGGGGTTTTGTTTGGGCACCCATTCCATTCAATTACAATTTAAAAACGGGAAACCCAAAAATGTATTTTTATAATTTTGGGTTATCCACCCTTTCATTAAATGTTAATTTGGGCCTCTGGATTTGTCAAGAATTAATAAATTAATAAAGTCACTTATATATGTTACGTGAAGTGCTTAATTGACATTTTTAAAATAAATAGTGAATTTATAGAACATGAACGCGAGGGTTTATTAACAAAAAAAGGTTTATCTAAATTTACCAGGGTTTTTTTTAAATTTTCCCAAAAATCAATTTGTTAAAAGTATAAACATAAATTTATTATCTCTTTTTCTGGTGATTTTAAAAAATTTGTGTTTTTGGGTAAGAATATAGAACAAAAACCCAAACTGATTTAAACAACCTAATAAACCTAACTAAGCTAAAATAAATAGTCTAAGCGTCAAGCTAACCTACTTGCCTTAACAAACCAACCAAAACCTAATCTCGAGGTGCTTGTTAATTTTCATTGATGGTTGATGATAATTTTGAAAACTCAGGGTGATTTTGTAAAATATTCGGCGAGTATGTGAAAAGAAAAAAGGTAAAATTTTAAATCCCCAGTGAACCAGTGGCTTAAAAAATAATGGGTACTTACAACTCATCACATTCAAACTTTCAGTAGCATGTATAACAAAGCATACGACAAACAAACTATATAAGGTGGGGGGTTTTTTATAGATGGAGGGGGACAAATGTGCGGTGGCGCCCTGCAAATTTTGAAAAACCATCAGGGAATTAGCCCAAAAATAGATAAAATACATAAATTTTACTTAAGAAAAGCCAATAATTTTTTTTAGGCCCTAAAAAATATAACAGGAATATCCTAATTCCGCAACACAAAAAAAGGGGTTTTAAACTTAATAATAGTAAAAGGGTTAAAAAAAAATTTTTTTGGAATTATCTAACAGGTCCTAAATTAGGACATTATCTTAGTTTGCTTCGTTGCTAAATGAATAAAGGTTTTTGGATTGGGGCTACATGGTAAAAAATTTTTTGGTAAGGGGAAAAATCGCATTTAGATATTTTACTTATGTGTAAGATAATCTTTTGCACAAAAGTGTTTCTTTTATGTGATAACTCTTTTGTTATTTTTTTGCATAAGGGGCGTTCAAGTATTAAGTAAAAACTTGGGGGGGAAGGGGGTTTGAGTTTTGCCATTTTTATGAAAAAGGAGGGGGGGGGATCAGAACAATGCTTACATAAGCAGAGAAAAATGACAAATTTGGGGGGTCATTGAAGGCCGCATGGACTTCGGGAAAATTTCAGGCAGCAATGAAGATGCTGAGGGGCCCAAACGGGGAAGAAGGGGAGAATCCTAGAAGTAAGCTAAACTTGAGTGCCCTAGCATCACTCAACCCCCCGTTCCCCCCCGCCCCCCCCACCTAATAAAAACATAATATTTGAAAGTGTTGGGACGTGGTTTTCAAGGACCTTGGGTTTTTTATAAAAAATTGAATTTCATGATTAATAATATTTTTTAATATTTCAATTAAAAGAAAATTTAAAATTTTAACCCTTTAAAATGCTTAAATCTTTTTTAATTTTTCCCTGTTAAATCAATTTAAATTTTTTGTTGTCAGGTTAATTGTCAATTATTTCGAAATTTTAAATTTACACTTTTATATTAATAATTACCCCCAAATTGCAAATTACATGAATCTCTAAAATTGTTTTAGCTAAGTCTTATCCCCTGTTCAGACAAAAGCAAAATTGAAATGAAAAATGAATGGTTTTTTACAGTGGAAAAATTTAATAAAGTTGCAAAAACTTCGTAAACAAAAGAGGAAGGGTCCGACATTGCTTAGTTTTTGCTTAAAAGGGGGTTGGGATGTTAAAAAATGGCCCCAAAATTTTTCCTACATAAATTTTTAACGCCCCTATCTTACAATATTAAATGTTGCATTTAAAAAATTTATTTAGTCTTACTTTAAAAAAAAATTACTTAAATTAAGAATTGTGGAAAAAAAATGATTTAACAGACCTTTTAATTTAGGAATAAAATCTGCAAATTAAAAACCCAAAGAGCTCAAGCATTGGTGATTTTTTTGGGTTTTATTCCTTTTTTTCCCCTATAAAATTTAAATTTTTTATAAAATTAAAAGGGATGTACTGCTATAGAAGGGTAGACTTGACTTCTAATTAACGCTAATTTTTTTACATAAAATGTTTATAATTAAATTTTTTTATTAATTATTTAATTTTATTATTTAGCACCCGTCTTTTCTACCCTTTGGGTTTTTACGCTTAAGTATAATTACACTAATGTATTAGGAAAGGGGGAAAGGTTGAAAATTAAAAGGAAATGAACCCCCATTTGGGTGGAGAAATGAAAACCCTTTATAAAAAACCCCCATTCACCCCGGTGAGATTCGAACCCGTAAAAATTAATAAGATACATATTAATTATCATGCCCTATACCTCCCCATTTCCCTTTACCTAATGCAGATTTCATGTAAATAATGGGGAAAATGTGCTACTACAATTCTTAGTCAAATAAAAAAATAACTTTATTAAATTTCGCATAAAGCGTTTTTTATATTGGGGTTAAAAAATTGAAATTTTATACAAAAAGTATGCTTTGAAAATATAAAGAAATAGAATTAAAACACCAATTTAATTTACAATATTACTGCTTCAGAGGCCAGGTCTAACACGCTACTCTCTCGGACTTACTATCGATGAGGGATATCAAGATTCAAACACGGCATGTAGAGCCCTTTTTCCCGCTCCCTTTCCAGCAAATCAGGGAAAACTTTCCCGTCAATATTTTTCCTTAACCCTAAAAACATTAGCGTAATTAGTATTAAGCATAAACCATAAAGGGTAGTATAAAGCTGCTGAAAGATAAATGCAGTTAAGTCTCGAGAGTTTGAACAGTCGAAAACCAAAAAATATTTAAATAAACGGGAAAATTAAGAAAAATTCGTGTTTTTTTGTATTTGATTTCTAAAATTTTCCCATTTTAAAAGGGTCTTCCCGCAGAGAGGGTTTTCCCATGTTCACGGTATATTTTTCCAATTTGGGTGTTAAAATTGAAAATTTTACAATTTTATTTAAAATAGTTATTATTAATATATAATTTATGTATTAATAAAAATTTTTAAAAAATTCCTATGGGTTTAGTTTGTAAGAAATGGCGGACGTACTCCATTATTTGGGAAATTTACGAGATTTTAAATTTCCTTTAAACTCCTTTTTATTATTTTTTTTGTTCTATAAATTTTTCCTTTTTTCTTTTAATTATTGTTCTTACCTTTTTAAAATTTAAAAAAAAATTTTATTACATTTGCTTTTATTTTTTTAAAAACAAAATGAATTCTTCGGTGGTCTATGCCTCCTAATGAATAAACAGTAAGCTTTTTTGTGGTTTCGAAAACATTTAATTTTTTTTAAGGGGAAAGATTGAGTAAAAACCATTGAATATACATAATATGGTGTACCCAACAAAAATTGTGTTTTCCAATATTTCTGATAACATAAAACTAATTTGAAAAACGCCACCCCAAAAATTATTGAAATCAAATTGGATTTGGATTAATTAAATTTTTTAACCACCTTTACGAAAAAAGCATTTTCCCCCTTGATTTTTCAAAAAAAAAACCACGTATTTGAATCCCTGTGAAAACCGATCAATTGTATGCAATTTTTTTTGGGGATGAAGAAAAAATTTAAACAAAAAGCTCGGACGTGGGGGGCTTCTAGCTCGTTGACATCGTCATCCTTTTTAAAAAATGGCTCATAAGTTCCTCCAATAATCTATTAACCGTACTCAGTGTTTTTTTACATTGGAGTGATGAAAAACCTTGTGACCTAGTATCATTTTAAATGATTAAATTTTTTCAAGTGTTAATTGATCAAAATTTTTAAAGGGGAAGTAGTGAGAAGAGTAAACTAGATAATAGGGAAAAATATAATAAACTCCCCTATTAAAAAAAAACCCCCTATAAAAACCACTCCCCGCTAACAACCGGGGTTTTAAATTTGTTAACGGTGATATTTGTGTAAATTTCCCCTTTACTAATATAAGGTGGAATTCATCTAACGCCACTTCGATGAAATTTCCCTTCTAGAAAACAAAATCAGTGAGTTAATTATTTTACAAAATCTTTAAATAATTTTAAACATTTAATTTTGATAACTAGGAAGGAATCCGACTAATGTAAGTTTTTTTTTTGTTTTTTTTAAAATTACAATTACTGATTGATCATTTTTTTTAATAATAACCCAAAAGAATAAAATAATAAAAACTAAAAAATTCTAAAGGTCAGCCGAACTATTTTAAAAAAAGTGATTGTACGGACAACGGTGGTTTAGGTTTGGTATGAGAGAGGGGTAGTAATTATAAAAAATAAATTAAATTGTAATTATGTACCGCTTAAACTTCATAAATATTGATTTTTATAAATTTTTTTTGGTTTTAAATAACCCTCCAAAAATGTTGAAAAATTATTTTAGCTGTTTCACTTCCTTTTTTGTGGTCACATATTGTAATATTAAATAAACTGAAATTCGAATTAAATAAAATCGATGCTGTTTTAAAAAGACTTTTAGTATAGCAAAAAAAATTTTTCTTAGAGGGTTATTTATTCTTAAATAAATTTTTTTATATAAAAGCTAGACCTTTTTCTTAACACGAAAAAGAATAATAAAATAAAAATAATAAATTTTTATTATTACTATTTTTAAATTATTATTGAATTCAATGTTTTTTTAGTACATTATTACAGGGGTTGAATCCTGGAACTTACTATTTTTCAATGTTCTATTTCTGAACTATTTTTTTTCGTGGTTGCTACATTCTTCTCTAGCTAAGCTATCAAATTAAATTTTTTAAGCTATTTTTTAGAAAATCTCTCAAAATTAATACAAATTTTTTTATTTTTTATAAAAAGTCAAAGTCAGGTTTTAATTTGAGTTTCCAATAACATATCTTTTAAAAAGAATTTTTAAAAGTTTGACATTTTTTAAAAAGTAAAAATTTTGTTTTTATTTAAATTAGTTTACTTCCCAAATTAAAAAATAAACCCCAAATGGAAAACTTAATTTTAAAAAATCCCACTTCATTCCAATATAAAACTTCATGGATTGATATAATAAATGTAAAGATTGTCCCATAGACCCCTTTTTTCATTACTTATTAAGATGTCTTTCTTTTAAATTACTCCCCCACTCCGTGGTAAAGCTTGAAAAACGTAATCCCTAGTTTTGGGCCCCGGCACTCTCTTTTATGTAGACCTACTGAGAAGAGGAACAACAAAAACAAGGATGAAACTTGCACGACTGGGATTCCCTATTTTTTTTTATGATTTTTGTGTTTACTTCCCCTATGTTTTCACACAATTTTTGTTTCTAAATCTTTTAAGAGTTACACCTAATTTAATTTTAATGAGGATTGGTAGAAACTTCCATTACTCAACGGGATTATGATTTAAGGAAATATTTTGTAAAAGATTACTTTAAAAAAAAACCTTATGTCGCTTAAAATTTAATGTGGGAAACTACTTTTATCGGTGGGTACGTGACTAAATTACGCAAATGTGGTTGTTTTTTTTTTACATAATTCAACTTCCTCATCTCCACCCTATTGGAGTAATATTACCTCAAAAACCCCAAGGAATAAAAAAATAAAAACTTAAATTAATATTAACTAAAACCAAAAATATTTATACAGTACTGGTTTAGTTAAATTTTAAATTACCTTAAATTGATCCAACTTTGCCCTAGAACCCCCAAACCCCCAGAACACTGATTTTATTAATTTGGCAGGAATACAGAGACAGAATTTTGAGGAAATTTATCCATTATTTTTGGGGGAAAAAAAAAAAAACATTTAGGAAAAATTTCTTATTTTACCCCTTTGGGTTTGAACTTTATTTTACTAAATCTTAGTCTTTTTTTTTTAAAGTAATATATAAACAACGTCGATATTTTTCATTCAAATTTCAGCTTATTTAATTTACAGTGTGGAACATTATTTAAGGGGAAATGAACAGTATAGAAACTTTTCTCAACGCTTTTATGGTTTTTTTTATAACCTAAATTTAAAATAATAATAAATAATGATAATATAATGCAAATTATTAAATTTTTAGAATATTATCCTCTACTGATCTGAAACCCCCACACAACCATTTACATTTTAAAAAAAGAAATGCTGAAATTTGGCAATTTCAGTAGACCCCCTACTATGTAATTTTAAACACTGGTCTTTTCTACCTGTTTTGGTTATATACCCATTAGCCCACTAGCACCCAAATTGTTATTCAAATGAAATCCTAGAAAGTTAAACTAATTCCGTTTACGATAGGTTTTTACCTGGATGACATTCGAAAATCTATGTTTAGGTTTTTTGGTTTTCCCAAAATTGTACAAAATCATAGTTTTGTTATAAATGTAAATATCTTTAATTACCTGTTATATATTAATTTTTTAAAAAAACGTAAACTTTAAATTTTTCTTACTGTTTAATTTTTTAAAAATTTCTTGTTACCAAACCAAACAAAATTTTAAACATAACAAAAGTACTTTTTTTCGTTTTGGGAACGTTATTGATTTTTGTGTAATTAGTTAACACATCAATATCTTTTAATACAGGCATCATTTACTTGGTTAATAAAATTTTTTCATTTTTTTTAATACAATAAAAGATTTTATATTTTTATCGATTTTGAATTTTTAAAACTAAAAAAAATTTTTTTCATCAACGCGGCCCTGCATTTTGTAAAAAATTTTTTTTCCGTTATGTTAAATCATATAGTTAGTTTACGTCCCATTTTGAAGCATTTCGTTAAAAGTTTTTGTAAAAGTGGTGTTAAAATTTTTTAAGGGGGATAAAACAAAATAAACTTTTCCGCCTCAACTAAAATATAAATAATTTCCCCTAAATTATGGGGTTAAAATCACTAAATTTCCCATCTGTTTCTTACGTCATCCAAAGTGTAGATGTCAGCTGTTGGCGTAGTGATTTTTGGGGATTATTTTCTGGGGCATTTCGACGTCACCCATAAAATTAGCCGTGAATGACTTATATAACATAGGCTTAATGTATTTTAATATAATTTTAGTATTTCCTAACTAAAATTTTAAAAATTTTTCCCCCCAATGGGTAGAAAGACCGGTGCAAATTTAAAATAATATAAATTTTAAAATAAAGTTTTTATAACGACTTGATGAAAAAAATTATTTGAATAACCATTAAGAACTAGTACATGGGGTATAACTGAAAAGGCATAAACTCGCGCCCAAAAAAAAAAGTATATAGTACTAAATGTCAAAAATTTCGCCAAATATTTTAAAATGTATTGTACGAATCAACGGAGTTTTGGGGTTTTGGGTATGAGAGGGATAGAATCAATAAAAAAATAACTTAAATTATTATTTTGTCCCACTTCAAACAAAAAAAAAAAATTATAACTATTATTATTTAAAAAAAAAACACCAAAAGTGTTGAGCAAAGCTATTATAGCGTTCTTTTCCCTTTTATTAATGGTCACGTATTATAATTTTTTAAAAATTAAATTCAAATTAAATAATTTGACTTTTGGTTAATAAGTAAATCAAAAAAAGTATGTTTTTAAGGCTTTTTTATTCTTAATTTATATTTTATATAAAAGTCGACTTTTTTCTTAGCACGAAAGGCTTTTTTAATACATCTATTTCACAAACTGCGTAACTTGTTAAATTATATTCAAAACGAAAAAAAAGCAGGACGGGTTTTGCTATTTCCAGAATAATCAGTCCTTTCAACTGTACCTGTGGGCCCATTCGGTGCCGCATGGGTACGGCGTACTCTTCAGTAAACTAGCTGCTGATAAAGGGGAATCAAGGTTTTCATCTCGGTCATGTTTGTTTAAAAAAAGGGGAGTTTTTCCTTCTCTTACATGCAATGAGGTCCCTTCTTTTAAAATTAAAATTTTTCAAATTTTAAAAAACCCAAATCAGCGAAATTATAATAGGGTTTTGGTAGTAAGAGGGGGGCAAAAAATATGTATTGTGAATTTTTCTACACTAGGAAAAATCACAGCCATTTATCAACGAAAATACAATTTCATTAAGGTATTAAACAAAAGCATGCCCGGTTGGTAAAATAAAGTGATTGGGTGTAAAAATCATAGATACCGTTATAAAAAACTTACTTACCTGGCAACGCTTCACAACACGCCACTTAATAAAACTAAACTACCCTACATTTACAAAAGACGCTTTTTAACTTGTCTTAAGCTACCAAAAGCCTGAATATTTAAAAAGTAAAAAAGATGGTCTTATTTTTTTTCTAATTGTACATTAACCGCTTTAATTTCACGGCTAGGGTAAAAAATGCGTTTTCTTTTGAGTGGCCCTATAAGGCACCTTTTACTATTATCGTTTTGTTTTTTATCATCTTTGTGCCCCTTTGTTTTTGTTAGTTGAATAAAATAAAACATATAAGGCCCTAAAAATACAATTTTTTCAGGAAAAATGATAACATAATTTTTTTTCTTCACTAATAAAACTTAACGCCCCTGTTAATAAGTAAATAATCACTGTCCACTTGATAAACTTTTTTCTTTAAATTTGAGAATTTAAAAATATTTCGCTACGGGTGGATGCAAAATTTAAGGCATCCATAAATTTTAAAAAAATTATAATTTCAAATTTCTTTATCATTGGTTTTTGTCCCAGTGACGCGAATTTTGGGGGTTTTGAATCTAAATCTGGGGTACTAAAGTATTTTTCCCTAAATTATTTCCTGCTAAACCCAAATCACTATGCGACTCTAAATCATTATTCTAAACCTCCACTTCTTTTTGTGTAAATATTCCTACCTCGAAGGGCAGTATGTTTCGCAAAACATCGAAGAGAAAAAATTTTTATCACGCCATCATTCTCCTTCTCCCAACTTCCCTCAATAGGTAATACATTAACCGGTCTTAAAAAAATGGGTCATAAAATGCCTTTTTTTCTGGTAACAATTCAACGCACGAAA
Source organism: Timema cristinae (assembly GCA_039000515.1). Lineage (NCBI taxonomy): Eukaryota > Metazoa > Arthropoda > Insecta > Phasmatodea > Timematidae > Timema > Timema cristinae. The sequence continues at coordinate 56,863,969 of JBCFYV010000003.1, read as the reverse complement.
TGATATAGGTTCTAGACCAGGGCGGGTGAGCCAAGGCACGCGCCCCCAAATGCCACCAGTTTATTTTCTTAGCACGCGGCTTCCTGCTATTCTCAGAGGTTTTTTTTTCAGACCCAGTCTATTTTTTAACTTTAAAGATGTTATCTGTTATTAGTACCATGTTATTTTTTTAAAGAAAAATTTTTTTATAACCTTTAAATAATGGGGAAAAACGTTTCCCAAGAAAGCATTCAGTTATTTGCAGTATAGACAAAACAGTTTGCGGGTATGCCCGAAATAATTATTTTTTAATTATGTATTTTTGTTTAAAAACATATAAGTCAAAAAAACTTTTTTTTTGAGAGCTTAGCCAAAAATTTTTTTGACTTGATAAGCCTATCAAACATTCAATTTATTAACGAAATTTAAAGGATTGGGAGATTATAAAAATTTACACTCCGACCGAAATTTTAACTATGGTGGGTTTCCCTTACGCTCCGACCCTTTTACGGGCCCAACTATCAGGATATTCTTCATGACGGTAGAAAGACCGTACAAATTTATTACCCATTTTCAATTTTTTATATTTAACATCATTTTTACACAAATGTTTTCCCGCTTGGACCGGGGTTTTTTTAAAAAGCCCCCATCTTCCCTATCTTCCCCCATCTCCCCCCTTTAATTGTTTTACTTTTCCCTCTCTCTTGACACTTTTTTGTTATTGCTTATCCCCTTTTTCTTTAACTCCCTTTCGTCTTTTTCCCACATATTTATTACCATCATTCCTTTGGCTCCTCCCTTTTCCCACCTGATGACTCCCATATCTTCTCAGCTGCTTTTACTACCCATTATCCCTTACTCCCACTCTTTCCCGGATGCTTTATTCCTTATACTGTTTATCCTGTAACAGCTAAATGTTCCAACAAAAATTATTCCCCTGACCTCCACTTTTCCCATCTCTCCAGCCCGTCCATTTTTTTGCTGTTTTGTGAAGGTTAAACCATCTTACATTTCAAGGTACTTTTTTTCTTCCCGACCCAAATCCCTCCCCCTTTAAAAAAC
>JBCFYV010000003.1:56777358-56862828 GCA_039000515.1 Timema cristinae | reverse complement strand
AAAAATCAACTAACACTGCTCATTATCTTCAGTTTGTTGTTGTGGTCACTCTTGTGGAAGGAATGGTCAAATTCACTTGTTTTGGCCTTCAAAATGGTTCAAAGTCACAACAGGTCTTATGTAACATGTAGGCCTACGTTACTATTCCGATTCCGGGACAAGTGTCCTTGAATGCCTCCAGTCCGTCCTAACCAGTTGGAGACCTTTATTCCATTTTATCAACTGTAACTATGTTAACTAGATTTAGAGGCCGTCCTTAAAATTATGTAACGGTTTGAGTGTGGGTGGGGTGAGTTAATTAGTTTCTTACGTATCCTTACAAAGGGGGGAAGTGGGGGTAAAAATTATTCTTACGTAAGAACTAGCTTTAGGGGCCGTCCTTAAATTACGTAACGATTGGGGGGGATGGGGGGAGTGTTCAGTATTCTCTTACTTTTTTTACGAGGGAGAGAAGTGGGGGTCAAAATACTTCTTACATAAGGTTTTATACCATTATTCATGGAAAAACAAAATCGAAAGAAAAAAAATATTGGCAGAAAATTCTGAGATTTTCATTTTTTAATTCGTTGAATAACCTCATCAAAATCATTAATTGTCGCTGTTTTATAGAAATAACTAAAATTTAAACTTCTTATTTTACACAAAGATAGTTAATCACAATATATATGACAAATTACTTTTAATTTTAGTCTAATAATAATAATAATAATAATAGTAATAATAATAATAACAATATTAATAATTATTATTAGTATTAATATTTAATTAATATATAGTATTAATAATAATTATATTATTATTATTACTATTAGTAATTAATTTTTATTTTTAATAATAATTAACAACAATTATTATTAATTATTTATTATTTATCGTAATTAATTATTGTTTACTATTATTTATTATTGATAGTAACTATTTATTATCATTATTATTACTATCTTGAATAAGTAAATATAGATAAATCGGTGTCGACTATAGAAATGTGTCCCATTTCACATCCCTGGCAAGAACATCGTCTTCTCGGATCAAGAGAGTCGTTCTGGGGACATCTTGACTTAGCGATCCTTCATCTGTGTCACCGTTAAGCTCGGAGAAAAAGAAGAATTAGAATGTCTTAATTTGTTTTTGAATATGTGCAACACTTTTACAGACATGCGGTCAAAAATGTATTTCCGTGTACGACGTTCGCTCGCTTTGTTACCGATCTTTGTGTTTGAAAACAATTAAAATTAAATAATCTATTATATCTTGGAAAATTACGTAAGATAGAGCATGATGAGGGTGATGAAAAATCTTACGACCCCTTACGTGGGGAAGCGGGAGGTTTGATAATCATAAAAAAAAGCCTTACGTAATTTAATAACGGCTTCTTAGCGGTTACACCAACACTAATGAACACCAGTGTATAGATATATATAACATTAATGGAGTTCGCTATCTTTTTATATCAATGACACCTTAAGATATCCGTAACATTTAGCTCCTCTCTCCCTATTTCCCCCTCTGTATCTTAAGTATGTTTCGAGTAAGATTATTTAATTTTCAACAGTCTGTAATTGTAATGATTTTTATTAATGACCCACGCTTTCAAAGACCAAAGATTATTATCATTTAAAAATGTATTCTTGGTGAGCTTAGCCTTGAGATTACATTCCATATTATTGTTACCTTAATTAAGGATGCACTTTTATACAAGTTTGTGGTTCATTGCTATGGGCATGTTATTCATTAACACCGACATATTATAAAATATTTTGTAATCGTATCCTGATTATTTTTTCAATAGTTAAGGTGTAAGTTTGCTGTTAAATAATAAACATTTAAAGCAACATTTAATTGAATATGATTTGTTTTTTCTATATTTAAGGTTAGCTTAAGATCTGGCATCAATTTATAATAAATCAAATATGGATGAATAGTATCTTATTAATGTGTACTATATTTTGTTTACTCGCTCTCATTATTACCAATTAATATTTTGCCTTATTCTTTATTGGTTATATCGTTCTATAAAGCTATAAGTGATAACTTATTTATTTCATTTTTTGGTAATCTTACTTCCAAGGCCGTTTCTAGGTGTTTTGCCATTCTAGGCGAGAGTTGAAAAATGTCGCCCCCTCCCTTTTACTATCATCCCTCTCTCCCCCTGTCATCCAGGCTAGAAGAATTAATGCATTAGATATAAAATAAATTGTATTCAATATAAAACATTAATTAACTAAATAAAGACTGTTCATAATATATTATTTAGTTTTTAAATTTCTCTTTTCTAACTTCAATGATGTTTTGGGTTCTTTCTCTTAATCCAATGGTATCTTCCTTGCCTTTATTTTAACAAAGTCTTTAATAAGATCTCTAATGTCAAGCTGGTAAGTCATGTCTTTTTCTATTGAATTTATGGCTAGTCCCACAAGTCTCTCTTGGCCCATGAAACTGTGCACATAGATTTTTATTAATTTGAGTTTTGAGAAACTCCTCTCTGCACTTGCCACTGAAATCGGTTAAAAGTAAAAAGGATAATAATAGCTACGAAAAAAATTAGGAAAAAGATTTTCTAGCTTGTTTTGGCACAGATAGTTCAGCACATATTGGGGTTTCGCTTTTTTTATTCGATGACTTATTCCTGAAAGTTCAGAGCAGCGAGCTGCCACGTCAATGTTTTTTTTTATAAAAGATGGGGTTTCTCCAAGGTTACGCTGGGTTAGAGCTGTTTCCAATTTGATACACAAATCCACGAGTTATTTGGAATTTTTCATCTTGAGGTTGCTTATATTTTATAGAAAACCAAATAATCTTTTAATTTTATTCAACTGTGTGAATCGTTCTTCTACAGAACTAATTGCCATGTCCAATATTGCAAAATAGTAATTTAATCTGAACTTCTCTTTGGGGTCAGTGATGGTTTCATCTTATGATTCGTAAGCGAACAATTTCCTTTTCCTTCTTATCTCTGGCTGAAAAATTGGCTCAATATTGATTTCTTCAGCTAGCCCTTGAGCATCAATCAAATTTCATGCCACTCTTCATGTTTATTAAATACTCATCTGTATTTTTAAGCTCAATTACTGTGTTCACAAGAGTAAAGTGCTTCTCTTGAAGCAGTTTAATGGTCAAATTGATGTGAAATAGTATACTTTGCCACGATACAACTACCACAACAAACTTAAAGGCTGTTGCTTCAGTGCAACATGAAGCAAATTCATTTACCACAAGGTTCAGTGTGGGAGAACTGCAGGGGACATAGAAGGCACATGGATTACTATCCATAATTTTCTTCTGCAGACCTATTACCTTGCCCTTTATATTGTTCCCATTTTCATAGCCCTGACTTCATAGGTCTTCAATTGACAATGACAAACTTTGGAGCTGATTGATCAGAACATGGCTCATCGATTCCACCTGGGGTTTCTGTTAGTGGTACAAATCTCAGAAAGTGTTATTTTATTTTGTACGAAGCTGCTTTCTTGGAATTTTTCGATATAATACTGAAATGACTCTGTTCCTGAAGATTACACGATGTCCACAAATCTTATGATCATAGTCATTTGTTCCATGTGGCTTATATCTGGGGTGCAACCCAGAATTATTGAAAAATACTTTGCCCTTTTTTAAACAAAGGGAAGATTTTTTCTTTGAAAGCACTGGATCAGTTTGTTTTGAATAAATTTTTCCCAAATATGGCATGTCATATATTTTTTTTCTATCCTACTGAGATGTTATTCATAATAGGGTCAAAAAAAGGTGAGAAATTCCCCAATTTTAAGAAAATTGCCATTTTAAATGAGCGTGGGTTTATTAAATGCTGCCCCGGAAAAAGGCCCAAATTTTTTTTGGGTTTAGAAAATCTTACAAAAGATAACACACTCTCTAAAAATTTTTTGCCGTACTTTTCTTTTTCTTTTAAACTTTTTGGTATTAACGTCTTGTTTTAAAACTTATATAAAAGGGAAGGGAAATTTTTAAGCCCCGACTTTGATCGCAAGCCCCCTCCCCCCCAGCCCGGCAGAGATGAATAAAGGTCATTACATAGTTTGTTTACGTGCGTACCGGAGGGGCTCTTTTTTTTTCTTCTTTTGGGGTAGGGAAAGGGGCCAAAACTTTAACCCAAATAAACCCCTTATTAATTTTTGTTCCGAAACCCTTTTGAAAAAAATTTTTTTTTTTAATTTTTTTCCTCTATTTATTTTTTTCCTTTTAAAATTTGCTAAAATTTTCGCGTTTGATTTAAAATTAAAACTTTTTCCCCCCTTTTTTTTTTTTGCCCCTAGGGGCCCCGCGAAGTTTTGGTTTAAATTTATAAAAAGGGCCCTGCTTATTTTCAGCTTTTTCGCTAGTCATTTTTTCCACTCTAAAATTACACCTGCTTTTCCTTTGTCAAAACTATTATACTTTGGGGCACCGGGGAATGTAAAAAACTTCATTTTGGTGGGAAAAAAAAAAATTTTTAAGGGAATGTTGATGGTAGCTTTCACAGATCCTTTGGATATCCCTTAAAAATGAAAAATTTTTACCAGTAATAGTGGGTTACACTCTCCAAATGGGTTTAACTATTATTTGCACTTGTTTGGGGGCCAAATCCAAGCTAAATGTACGAGGAAGTTTTCCTTTGCGGTTTTCCCCTGCCCTTTTCCCCCCCTGCTAAGGGTTCCCAACCTTTTTTAAAAATCATTTACCCCTTATAAAAAAGTCTTTTTCCCAACCCTTGCTGGGGGGCTATGTTTATAAAAGCAAAATTCTTGATAATATTAAAAAGGGTTTAATAAAAATTCAAAATAAAATTTAATTTAGTGCGATATTTTGACTTAAATTTGGGGCCATAAAAATTTAACTTTTTTTTTAAATTTCTTTGGGGGGGTTCAATTTTGATTCAAAAATTAAATAGTTTCATCAAGGGGGGAAAATTTGTCTATTTGTAAAAATAAAAATATATTATTGGGTTTTTTTTCACAAACAAAAATTTTAAATTTCTACTTTTTTCATTCATTTTTGGGCTTAGGCCTAAGAATATTTTGTCTGTTTTTAATGAAAAATCCCAAAATTTTTTAAAAAAGTTATCTTTAAAACGCAAATAAAAAAATTTCTTTTAATTTTGGTTACAGTACAATTTTCAATGTTCAATCCCACCACTAAAGAATTGGGTTTCGAGTCCAAGTGGGGTTTAAAAATGGAAAATTAGTTTTGTGCGGGGTAAAAAGGGGCAGGGGATTCACTATAATGAAGCTCACCCCGGGGGCCCAAAAACCAAAACCAATGTTCAAAAAGGGCCCCCTTTTTAAAAGAAACAACATTTATTTACGCCCCCAACAAAATTTAAACTTGGGGTTAGGGGGAAGATAGCAATAAAAGGGAAAAGGGTATTGTGTTTTGAGGGGTGGGGGAAGATTTAAGAATCCCGGTAAACATTTTTGGAAAAATTTAAATTTAGGCGTTCAGTGCTTCTCACCGCCTTTAACTTTTTTTGGAGGAGACTCCTACCTACTCATTTTATGGGAAGGTGAAGAGAAAAATTTTTCTCCCCCTGGGGGTTTTTTTTGGGAAAAAGAAAATTTTTAAAAGTTTTTCTTTTTATCACTTTTTGGGGGCCCTATAAATTCTCAACTTAATTACCTGTAGTGGTCAAAAAGACCTAAAAAAATAAAAAGGGCCTGCTTGAAAAAAAAGCTCTAGTTCAAGTTGGGGTTGGGGTTTGAAAGTATAAAATTTTTTAAAATTTAAATTTAAATTTGCTAAAAATTTCAGTGAAAACAAACTCAAACCATATTGTTATTTTTTTTTTAAATCCCTAGAACTTTCTTTTTTGGGAAAAATCCCTGGAAAATTAAAAGACAGGGAAGAGCTAGAAAAAACACGTAAAACTTTGCGGGAAATTAACCCGGTAGACTGGTAAATGAAATGCTTTATTTTTTTACACATTGAGTAAAAATAACGTTAGCAAAAACCCCTTGCTTGATTGTAAATATAAATATTTTTAAATTATTAATGAAAAAAAAAGGGAAAACCCTTTTTTTTAAAAGGGTTATTTGTAAACATTTTTCACTTTTTGGATGCTTTTTATAAATTAACAAAATTTTTGGGTTTTAAGGGAAAGGGTGGCAAGTTCAACAAAATACACAACACTTACACACAAACCCCCAGCTTTTAAAAAAATTATATGAAAAACCAAATTTTATATTCAAAATATTTTCTTTTTTAAAATAAATTTTCATTCTGCCCCAATAACTTTAAAAATTAATTTTTTATTTTTTCAATATCTTGTATATACAGCCTTTTCCCAAAAATTTAAATAAATTTTAAATTATTCCCTAACTCATACAATAATTTAAATAGGGCTAAGGGTGTAAGAAAATAAAAAGAAATTTATAAAAGGGAAAGTTACCCCCCCCATTTTGTGTTAGGGGAATTGGAAAAATTCTAGTTTAATAGGAATTTTCAAATCTAATACCCAAACTCCTAAACCCAAACCATACCCCCCTACCCGCAATTTAAACTTTTCCCGGCTACACAAGCCCAAAATTTAATTTTAGTAAATTGCCCTTTTTAAAAAAAACTTTGTTTGCCTTTTTTTAAGGTTTAAAAAAGTTTTAAAAAAATTTATGAATCTCCGCGGGTTGGTCAATAAAATAACTAAAAGAAAATGAAAATTTTTTTTAAAAACCCCTTAGAAAAAGGTTTTGGGGAATTTCCTTGGAAAACAAAGACAGGCAGGAAATTTGCAAAATACAGTGTAAACCCAATGCCAGAAAAAAATATTAAATGGCCAGAGTAGAAAACTTTAAGATTTATTGAGTAAAACAAAATGTATTAATATAGCTTTATAAAAAAAAAAAATTTTTGGGCTTAGGATATGTTTAAAGGGGAAGACCAAGTAAACTTTTAATATAACATTTACACCATCTCTTTATTTAAATTTTGGGTTTAATACAAATTTTAACAAAATTTAGGGGTTTAAGATATTGTATTTATAGGATAAGGGGTTTAAAGGGTGTAGATTTTAAAAAACAAAAACATAAAGTTTAGGAACTTTTTTTTTTAACAATTGCAATAAACAAAATTTAAACCCGGGGATTTTTTTTATAAAGTTGTGTTAATTTAACGTCACTCTACCAGAAAAAAAAATATTTTTTTTATTCACATGCCAAAATTGAATACAATTTTGAGGGTCTTGAAATTTTTTTTAAAAATCATAAAGGGAAAAATCACGGGGGATATTTTTAGAAATAATTTAAAATTTAAAAATATTCCAAGTAAAAAACCTAGGATAAAAACTTGGGGTGCTTATAATTTTTATGAAAAAATTTATAACTTTTTTTCATAAGTTTTTATAATTAAATATCATGAAAAAACGCGGGATCTATAAACTTTTTCTTTAAAATTTTAATTATAACGCTTTTAATATTAAAAAGGTGTTTTTTAAAATTCCCCTTAAAAAAAATTAAAAAATAAATGAACCGATTTTTTTATTTTCGTCAAACAAAATATATTTTTTTCAAAATTTTATACGTACAAATTAGGTTTTTGGGAAGCCGCCGGGATTATAAATTTTTTTTATTAAATAAAAATTTTAAAATAACAAAAAGATAGATAAATTAAATGAAAAAAGATTTTAAATTTTTCCCAAAAAACCCCTTTAAAATATTTAAAATTGAGTTACTTTAAAACACACATAAGAATATTTTGTCATTAATTAAAAATTTTTTTTAAAAAATTTTTACGGGGAAATATTTACTGGGGGCTAAATTTTAATGAAATAAATTTTTAAAACCTTTTTCATAAGTTTTAAAAAGTTTAAAAAATTTTGGGAAAATCACGGTTTCATAAACCTTTTTAAAAAAATTCATTTTGGGGTAACGCTTTAAAATATACAAAAGTGGGGTTTATTAATTTTTTTAAAAAAAATTCCTAGGTAAAAAACATGGCTGCTATAAAATTTTTGGGTGAAATAATTTATAACTTTTCATACTTTTATAAGTTAAATAAAATAGGAAAGAACCCCGGCGTTTAAAAAACTTTTACATAAATGCATAAGTGGAAAAACCCTTTTAAAAATCTGAAAAGTGGGTTTAAATTTAAATTCCCCAAAAAACCTAAAATTAAAAACATGGGCCCGCCATAAATTTTGATGAAATAATTTTTCTTTTACAAAAAGTTCAAAAGTTAAAAATCTATAAAAAATCACGGCGTCTATAAAAAAATTTTTCTTTAAATTTTTATAAGTTGTAACCTTTTTTAAAAAATTTTTGAAAATGGCTTTATTAAATTTCCCCTTTAAAAGGCCTACAGTTAAAAAATAAATGAAAATAATTTTTTATTTAAGTAGAAAATTAATATCACCAATCCAAGCTTGTCGATGGTTACGTGCTGATTTTTTCACCATTGAAAATGGGCCCATGAGAAAGGGCACCGGGCTAAATGGGCAAAACCCCCCCCCCCCCTTTTAAAAAACCCGGGGGACTGAAACACTATTTAACCCGGGGAAATTTTGAAAACTTTTTTTACTAAAAAATTGGAACCCCTTTTAGGGGAAATCATGTACTAAATATTATATTTTGAAATATTGTATTAAATGCCGTCAGGTGAAAACCCCTGGGCTTGGACATTTTCAGGGTTTTTCGTATTTTCTATATATTTTTTTTCATCCCATATTTTTTTAATAGACTTGAACTAAGGGTTGTTTTACTTTTACCCCCGGGCCCCCCGAATGCGGGGGTAAAATTCCCCTAAAACAACCTTTCCCAAAATTCCAAACCTTTTCAATTAGTACTTAAAAGCGTATAAACCAAACGGTAGTAAACGCGGTGCTCAATATATAATTTTTAAACTCAAGATACAACCACCCCAAGGGTTTAATACCACGGGTCTAAACAACAGACCGGGGTGAGGCGATGCCCTGAGACCACTTATAGTCCCAAAAGAGAAGTATAAAAAAAATCTTCTTATTGACCAAATATACTCTAAAAGGCCCCCAAATTTATCCTCTTTTCATAAAACACGCTAAGGGGACGGGGAGTCCCTTTTAGATCAAGTTTTATCTTCTCGGGAAAAAACAACAACGACTGGCTCTTAGCTTTTTCTTACATCCCCAGTCAACTTACTAAAAACGAAGACTGAATTGTATCCATTCAGACATTTTTTTTAAACAACAGCACAAATAAAAAGTCTGATTTTTATCCATTAACATAATACCCCACAAAAAACAGAAAAGGGATTTTCCCTTTAGACATTTCCCTTTAAAAACACACAAAAAAAAAAAGTCTGATTTGTAAACCAATTTTCATAATTAACCCCCAAAAAACCTGAAACGTAAACCATTCGAATAATTTAAACCAATCAAACATTTCCCTTTAAAAAGCAGCACAAATAAAAAAAATCTGATTTGTACCATATCCCTAATACCCACAAAATCCTTTAAATTTTTCCATTCAGACATTTTTAAACAAGCAGCAAAAAATAAAAAGTCTGATTTGTATCCATTATCATAATACCCCCAAAATCCTTTTAAATTTGGGTTTCCCTTTTAGACAAAATTTTTTTAAAAAAACGACTTTTAAAAAATCCCGATTTTATTTTCCATTAATTTTATTAAAACCCACAAAAACCTGAATTGAATCCATTCTGAATAATTTTCCATTCAGAAAATTTTTTTAAACCCAAAAGCCCCCCTAAAAAAATCTGATTTGTAACCCATTTTTAAAAATCCCCCAAAATCCCGAAAAATTTGAAATTTTCCCTTTAACATTTCTTAAACAAGCACCAAAAAAAAGTTGAAATTGGGAATTTCCAAAAATTTCCTTAAAACCCACAAAATCCGAAATTTTTTTTGTACCTTAAATTCGGAACTTTTTTTAAACAAAAGAAACCCCAAATAAAAAGTTTTTTTTATCCCTTTTATTTAATACCCCCAAAAACCTGAATGGGGGCCATTCTAAATTTAAAATTGTTAAACCTTTTTTTATTTTCAAATTCTTTAAAAAAAAAGGAAAACAAATAAAAAAGTTTTTGGATAAAGGCCTTTAAAAACACCCACAAAATTAATTAATTAAGGACCTTTCTTCAACGAAAATTAAAAAACCCCCATTTTTCCCTTTCAAATAAAAACAAAATCCCAAGTGGGATCCCAATTTGAAGGGCCTCCAATTAAAAATTTTAAATAAAAATTTTTCAAAAACCTGATTTTAAATACTTTAAATTTTTGGGGGAAATTAAAAACCAAATTTAAAAATCCCTAAATTGCACCCCGAAAACTCCATTCAAAAAAAAATTTTTCTTAAACAAAAAAGGGGATTCAATAAAAAAGTTTTTTTAATTTGTTTTTCCATGAATTTTAAATTTAAAATTTCCCCAAAATCCGAAAATTAAACAATTTTAAATGTTTTCCTTTAGGGAAATTAAAATTTAAAAAACCAAAAAAATATAAAGGGGGTTTTTTTTAATTTTTTGAAAAAGAAATTTTTTTTATCCCCAATCGTACATCTTAAATTGTTTTCCACCCTTTTTTCTTTTCCCCTTTTTAAATTTCCTAAACCATTTTCCCTGAAGTCAAAGAGAAGGGGGGCTTGTTAAAAAATTTTTTCTAATGTTTAAAAAAAAAAATTTAAAACTATGTGTTTTAAAAGGGAATTCTTATCTTTTAAAAGAAAAAAACTTTTTATTTTTTTTGTTCTTTAAAATTAAAAAAAACAAAATTTTAAAACCTTATTTTAAAATAAAAAAAAGAAAATATTTTAAAAAAAATCCGTTTTATAACACAAAAACAAAAACATAATATTTCAAAAAATACCTGGCCCCAAAGTTTCGGATTATTAAACTTTATTTTTTAAAACTTAAAAAACCCCCCTTAAAAAAATTAATTTTAAATGGGAAACCCCAAAATTTTTTAAAAAATTTTTGGCCCCCAAAAAAATTTTTTAAAAAAAACCCTTTATTTTAAAAAAAATTAATTTCCATAATTTTTAATTTTCCCATTTTTGCCCTTAAAGGGAAAAAATTTTAAAACCCATAATATTTTTACAAAAAAACCCCCTTTTTCACTTACTTAAGAAAATTTAAAAAAAAACCTTTAAAATTTAAACATGAATTGGCCCCCCAAAAAAAACATTTGTTTTGAAAAATTTTTGCCTTTTAATCTTTAAGTTTTTGGTTTTTAAAAATAATACCTATTATTTACCAAGGATTTAAATTTCAAATTTTTATTTTAAATTTTAAAAGATCTTTTATTAATTTAATTATAATTTTTAAACCAAAAACCAACTTTTGAAAACATTTTCATTTATTTTTTGAAGTTTTGTTTTAAATTTGATTTAAAAAAAGTAAAATTTTAAAAAAAATTTAACACCCCAACGCCCCCAAAAACCCTTTTTCCCCGAACAGAAAGTTTCCCTTCCCCTTTAAATTTTTGGGAAATTTTTAATGGGGGTCCTCCATTTATCCCTTGAAATCATACGAAGGGGGCAGGAAAAAAAAAGGGAAAAATTTTTTTGGGGTTTTCCACACTTTTTCAAAATTAAAATTTCTTTTCCCTTGGGAAAGGGGGGGAAAATTTTTTTAAAACCGGAACCGTTATAAAAATTTTTTGTTCTTTTTGCCCCCTTTCATACAACAAAAAGAAAAAAACCCCCAAAAATTTTTCCCAAAAAAAAACCCAAAAAAAAATTTTTTTTAAAAAAAATTTGGGAAAAAAAATAATAAATTTAAAACCCAAATTAACAAAAAAACCCCCAATAAGAAAACTTTTTTTAAATAAAATTAAAGTATAAACAGGCCCTTATTCCAAAAAAATTTTAAAATTGTTAAAAAATTTTAAAACTATAAAACGAAAATTTAAAAAAACTTAACCCTTTCAGCCCAACCCAATTTTCAAAACAAAATTTGGATAATAAAATTTTTTTCAATTCCGGTTTTTTTTTGGGCTTTAAAAAAAAATTTTTGGCCCTTAGTTGGGAAAATTGGGTAAAAAATTTTGTGGGTTTATGAATGGCAAAAAATTTTTTTAAATTTTCTTTATAAAATTAAAAAAACAAAATAAATTTCCCCCCCGCCATTTGGGATACTAAAAACAATTTTGTTTTTAATAAAATTTTAATTCGGTAACCTTTTCACAATGAATGGCCCCAAAGGGGGAAAGCACCTTTTGAATGGGGGTTCCCCCAATTTTTACCTTTTCCTTTAAAAGGGGGCCCCCCCTTTTAACCTTTCTTTTCCCTACCAATATTAAAATTTGTTATGCAAAAAACTTTCCCCTAAACCTTTTCACCCTTTACCAATATTCCTCTTTTCCCAAAAAGGGAAAATTTTTTAACCAAATTTTATTACAAAAATTTAAAACTTTAAAAAAAATTCAATTTTTTTTTTTTTAACTTTTTTCCCCCTAAAAGTTTTTGAAAAAATATTTTTTGTATTTTTTTCCCAAAAATTTTAAAAAAGTTCCAATCCCTTTTTTTGGGGGTTTCCCTGGCAGAACTCCCCATTGTAAACCCCGGGCGGGGGAGAGCATCCCCCGGGTTTTAATAATTTTAAAACAAAGAATGTTAAGGATATTTTCTGCTAACTGGCCATCTATCAGACAAGTAGTGCCGGCAATTAAATGGATACAATTCAAAATTTGGTGGTTTAATGCAAATCTTTCTATGGATACAATTCAGACTTTTTATTTGTGGTGTTCGTTTAATAAAATGTCTGAATGGAGACCATTCAGAATGGATACACTTCAGGATTATGTGGTATTATGATAATGGATACAAAATCAGACTTTTTATTTGTGGTGCTTGTTTAAGAAATGTCTGAATGGATAACCATTCAGAATGGATACAATTCAGCTCCCCCCTAAAAACTAGTTTGGTCGCTACTATCAACAGCAACCTTTTCGTTCTGCTGTCTGTCAACATTGAGGTACCCACTTCGGTAACCGTATGTCACAATAGACTAGATTACCGATCACGGGGAGGTTGGGTCAAATCTTAGTCGGGAGAACTGAGGGTGGTTTTCCCTGCATCTTTTTCCCTTATCCTCCATGTAAATGGGGGTACAACACCCTCTAATTCAACCTTTCCCTTCCCTAACACACTGGCATAATTAGTATATATGTGAACAAACCAAACGGTAGTAAGACGCGATGACCAAAAACTAGGGGAGGGGGGGGAATTAGCACCTGGGAACTACCTACTTTCACACTCACGAAATTACTCAGACATTTATTTGTGGGGGGATAGGGAGACTATAGAGCTTGAGAAGCTTGTGAAAAAAAGATGCGAATATTTGGTTTTTTAAACTTTTATTCCCACTTTGGATGTTTATTAGATTTTAAAAACCTAATTTGCTGTGTAGGTTTTATACATTTTGTAAAACTTTAATAAGTTACCAACCCGCTTCTGTGGCTGCACGGTCTAATGCGCTATTCTCGCAGTAGACTAGACTGCCAGTGATGGGGAGATCAAGGTTCGATCCCGGTCGGGTGTATTGAAGGTGATTTTCCTAAATGGTTTCCTATTTATCCTCAAAAATGTGGGTACTCTTCTTCTAAAAATTCAACCTTCCTCATCTTTAACACTTTAGAGTAATTAGTGCATAAGGAAACCCGAATGGTTAGTAAAACGCGGTTCTAAAAAAAATACAAGCTACTAGCCTAGGTATTGAGAAGAAATATAAAGATGCATTTTAAATAATAGGTTATTGTGGATAGAGAACACTACACTACCAATAGCTCCAATCCCTGTCCACACTACGGGATTGTATAAAACAGTGTTAGATAATAACATATGCTACGTGTCACAGTTAGAAGTTCTAATCAAACCCACACCCAGCTCCCCAATGTTAATTGATAAGTGTGAAAGGTGGAAACCCACATTTCACCAATAATAATTTTTTCAGCTATGTAGGAATTAGACCATACCTCTTAGCTAAGTGGGCAGATACGCTAACAACTGAGATAAGGTGGTGGTTTGATGTTTTTTTGAATTTTTAATAACTTGTATTCCAATAATAAACTCTGCAGTTATGTGGTGCCCTTAACTGACAAGTTGTAATGTATTTTTTGGCAGGTCACGAGAAATGCATGTTCCAACCCACGACATGGAGTTAGACCACCGACCATCCACCAGGGAAGCGCTGTTTGCCAGACATGGCTGGCTCTTACAGATGCTGCTGGAGTCCCTGGGTGAGAACCCGACCGCCAAGGGCTCTTGAAGACACCCGAGAGGGCAGCCAAGGCCATGCTCTTCTTCACCAAGGGCTAACGACCAGTCTCTAGAAGGTAATCAGCCACGTGGTACTGGTCCGCTACATCGTATTTAATAACCACGTAGCCCACTTCGGTGACCGCGTGGTATAATGTGCTACTCTTGCAGTGGCTAGACTGCCGATGACTGGGAGATCGAGTTTGGATCTCGATCGGGTGTAATTTAGGGTAGTTTTTAACAAAATGGGTGTCCACTTCTTTCTCCATGCAAAGCTGGTATACTTAATAAAAAATAACTTTACTAAGTCCTAAAAAACCCTTAGCGTGAATATAACATTAGAGCAGGCTGACCGTGGAAACCGAATCCAATCGCAGGGACATTTTTAAGGACCTTGACGAGATAGCGATAAACAGAAGAAATTATGCTATTTCGTGTGGTGGGCTGGTAGTAGACATTGAAGGCCAGTAATAATAAAATAAGTAAAATAACTAAAAGGAAAGAAAATTAACGTTTTTAATTAGAATAGTCATATAGGGGCTTGAACTTGAATGACTGTTAAAGTTTTGCCGGACCGCAGAAGAATGTCGACTTTTTAAAACAGACCTCGATCAAAAATAATTGGGGACCCCTGCATTAGAGTATCACCATAAAAGGGTAGTAAGACCCAGTACAAAATTAATAAACCACACAGAGATGTAGCAAATATATGGTATAAGGGATCAATCTCTTCTGATTCACCGTTTAGGTTTGAATACCAGTTAGGTGTAATAGTTTCCCACTCTCCTTCCATTCAATAAAGTGAATACATTTCCTCTAGATTCTACCTTTCTCCCTTTCATCCCAATCTAAATATGAGGAGATTCCGGACGGGTTGTAAGATAGTAATAAAGGCGTGTCTTAGCTACATCATCTGTAGCTAAGTTTGCTTAAAGATTAGCCTGTACTAATGTATCGTTGCCCAGGGGACGTCCGAATGTACTAATCGTACATCCTTTCTGTGGAGACTCTTTTCATTTCCCAATGAGGTGGAAGGATGATGATAGTGAGTATGAGGTTGAGGACCAATGGAGATCTTGACCTAACTTAATCGTACATCCAATCCCTGGAAAACCATTCCTAGGGCTCGATATTGGGTCTGTTCTAAATAAAATGTTAGTTTGATGTCAAGTGCTGATATAATCAATTGGTTTCGTTAAATACCTAAGATAAATGAAAGTAAAAAATAACATTTAAATTATATACGAAAAATCCTGAACTCTCCCTGATTTTTATTAAGATGGATTCACACTTACAGGGCTGTGCGTGGGCCATGTCGTGCAGCTATCATTGAGAGCACGGTAGCAGCGCGGTTGGCGCACAGTCTCTGTGTGTGTGTGTGTGTGTAATCCTACTTTATGATGTAGCAATAGTCACCACCCATTTGTCTGCGAGAATTTTAGACATAAGTTTGGATTATTAAAATACTATCAATGTTATTATCTATCAAGTATTTTTATGACTCCATTACATCTAAAAACCTGCTTCGGTGATCGAATAGTTCAAGACCTAGAGTGTCACTCTTGCAATGTACTGGACTGCAAATGACGGGAGATCGGGGCTCGAATACTGATCAGGGTATTGAGACAGCTTTTTAACTAAATTATTTTCTTTTCTTCTTCCACGAAAATGGGGGTAAACTTACCTTAAATTAAACCTTTCTCAAATATAACACATTGTTACACCTCTCTGTGTCCTCTTACTACCCGACCATGGAAAATAATAAAAGGGAGAGAAATGAATCTAAGGAACAAGTTACAGGAAATTATGAGAAATATTTAAAAGCAACAATATAAGTTTATTCATTTTAATAACAAAAGCGCAGATAACAGTACATGGTCTCATTATATCTTAATGAGATATGTTGGAAATTAAACTCGGCGACAACAACAAAATGTCGCAGGTATATTTACAGAAGAGAAACGTGAAATACAATCATTATCCTGAGGGTTCAGTCTATATGAGACAACAGCATTACATTTGAAATTAAATACGGCAAAATATCAAAAGGGGCCTAATGGGCACCTTCAAATAGTTACAAAAGTATCGTTATTAACAGAGAAACCAAGATATAAATTACGTTACTTTAACTTAGAAAACATTATGTACGGGAATTACATAACGCGAAAGTTTGACTAAAAGACAAATAGCCAAATCCCCAGGGGACTATCTGATCCTGAGTCAGACTTGGAATCAAAACAATAATGTCATCAATAAACAATACTTCAAATGTCCTAAAGGACATACACATGAAAAAGATATTTAAATCAGCAATAGTTATTTAAAGTCATGATACCATCAAAACAAAATTAAATAGTTACATTACTTACGATAATTCAAAAGCAAACTAAATAAGAGATATACCTCGAAAGTTAGAAAACATAAATATAATATCCACAATATCAAACGTATTAACATTAACTCGTACAAAAATTAGAACAACATTTTACGAGTGGATATTTACGAAAATGAATATTACAAGTAGACTTAGCGCCCAGGTGCGATATACCAAACGTATACTATCAATTTAAATAGTACGACCATAATACGATAGTTTGAGAAACAGAAGATTAAAGATTTTATATACAAATTATTAGAGTTGAAAATAATTTTAGAGACTTAACAAAATCGCCATAGTTACGATATTGATACATATTACAAGTTTTATCCATATTGTCTTGTCGAAGACAATGGTCCGTCGTCCATCGCAGATGAAAGATAGTCAATTTTTGGGCATACTTTTGACCATTATATAGAGATTCTTGTATAAAGGGAGGGGGGAAAACAGAAACACACGCGGGTGACGTCAACGAAGTCTTCTTACATCACGTAACCTTTGTTTACAACTCTCCATTGGAATATCAATATTCCCAAAACCCCGATGTTTTATTGGAAATTTTCTTCTTCCAACCGCCAAAATCAGTCTATATCCCTCTTCCCATCGAAGTACACACTAAATTTAAACCCAGTTAAATATAATCGGGCTCTATTGACCTCGATCTGCTTGACAAACTGCTTTTTATACCCGTGATATTTTTTTTTAGCACCGCCTTACTCCCCGTTCATTTTATACCTTTAAGTACTAATTTACCTAATGGATTAATTGGAATTTTAATTAAAAAATGAACCCGCATTCGGGGAGGGAGTAAAAAACCTTTTTGGGAAACCCCCCCCCCCCCCCCATTCACCCACCGAGACCCCGGGTAGCCACCTTGCAGGTTACTAGTGAAGGGAAATCTTTTGGAAGTACACAACAAACTTTTTAGCAATTGGATTGGTGGAAATTTAATCCGCATTTTTTACTTTCTTCTTAACCACTGAACTAAAACAAAAAATTTTACTTTTGAAGGTATCCTAATAGAGTGTATTTATTGACGGTAGTATGATTTCCCTGCAAGCAACCCTTTACGCCCCATGAGGGGGGTTGTTTGTAACTTTCTAAAACTATGTTACAACATTGGCATATCCGTCATAATCCACAACCCAATGATATTTCCAAAAAATGTCTTCAGAACAAAAAAAAACCTTTTTTTCACCCACCGGGAGGGTCCCAAATTTTTTAACAAAAAGGCCTTTTTTTGTGAAAAGACATTTTTTTCTGGGATTTTAAAAAAGATTAGAAAACTACCGTCGGCAGTTTAAATCTTACTCCAAATTTCGAAAAAAAAAACCCAACATACTCACTACCCACCAATGCTTTTAAAAAAATCCATAAAAAATTTTTGGTTTTTTTGTAATACTTCTCTATTTTTAATTTTAAAAAGTTATTTTCCGCCCTCAAGCACAGCCTTTCAAAAAATTAAATCGAGCTTTTCCCCCCTTTCCCACTTTTATAAATTTTTGGGTTTATTTGTAGGGTTTAAACAAACAACTTCGTTAAATTCCCCTTTATCGTCCTTTTATGGTAAGCACCCACTCCAACCATCCAATTCAAAAAAGCAAGGGGAATTAATTTTCATTTTTTCATTTAATAAAATTTTTTAAAAAATTTGGGTTTGATTTTAAGAAACAATAATTCTATCTATTTATAAAATTTTGGCTTTTAAACTGTTTAACATTTTGCCTTTCAATTATTTTAAACAAACAAAATTTAATTACAGAGCTAAAATATTCTAAGAAATTTTTAAAAATTTATTTTCTTTTTTTTTAAACTGACTTATATTTTTTTTTTTATTTATAGTGAAACTTTCCGTTTCCTTCTACTTATTAAATTTTTTTTTTTATTTTCAAACATAAATTATTTAATTACATTTTTAAGATGTCTCTTGTAATCAAGTCCCCCCTTTTTTAAAAAAAGACTTTAATACAAATTTAAAGAGGATGCAGCAAAAAAAAGGACTTTTATCTATAATTGCAAAAAAGCGAAAAAAGGGCCATTTATGCCGTTTTTTACAAAATTTTTTTGACAAAAAAATA
Source organism: Timema cristinae (assembly GCA_039000515.1). Classification (NCBI taxonomy): domain Eukaryota; kingdom Metazoa; phylum Arthropoda; class Insecta; order Phasmatodea; family Timematidae; genus Timema; species Timema cristinae. The sequence goes on along the minus strand of JBCFYV010000003.1, from coordinate 56,844,202 downwards.
AAATATTTCTTTACAAACATAAATCGGTTAATTTCAAATATGGTATACAACATAATTGTTAATATCTATCATAAGCATTCCAGCAATAGAGAAAACTTTTAAAAAAAGAAAAAGTTATCATTAAATTCGGGAACATTTACAATATTCAATAACGGGGTATCACCTGTTGAGAATTTTATTTTAGCCCGCGCTTACACCTGTTCGGTTAAGCATTTACGCTAATGAAAAAGGGTATTTGGATGAAATAAGGACCTAATTTTAAGGGAACCGAACCAAGGACCCGGGGCATTCCTCACTTCACAATTGGGATTAATACACGCGTAAAGGGGTAAAGGGAAAGGGGTTTTGGTAATCAAATAAATTTTTTGCCGGGCCCAAGTTTGGAACCCCGGCCCCACATAGAACCCCGACACCTTACCCAACCCACCAGGTCCCCCAAATTTTAAAAAGGGGAAATTTTAAGCTCCAATTTTTGACGGGGGAAACTTTATTATTTTAATGGAAAAAATCTTTATTATAAAAAGGCCAAAAAAGTAATTTTCCTCGCTTTCATTTTTCCCAAATTTTAACAAAAAATGGAACTCTTTTTGCCTCGGGACTCTCATACTACATTTTCCCAATGTAAAAAATTTATCCCGTTCATGATCAGTTGAGAAAAAAATTGGGGTTGGGGGTATTAATTGGGGGGTTTTTTTCTCCATCTCTCTCCTTACCCCTCCCCTCTTCCCCAAATATGGATGAAGTGTAAGCTGTATGATTTCCTCTTTTAAATGGGAATGCAAAAACAGCGGCACAATTACAACACTCGCAATGGGCTAATATACAAAATTTTCGTCAGGTTTTCCGTTAAATTTCCCCTAACCCCAAAGCAAAAAAAAACAATTTCCAATTAAAAAATTAAAATTTGTTTGTAACAAATTTAAAAATTTTAATTTAAAAAAAAGGGGGGAACAACACCTCAATAAATGGAACATCCCCAAACCTTCTAAAAAAACCGGGGTTGCCCAACCCTTTTTTTACCCCCCGGAAAAGGAGGTCCAAAACCAAAGACCGTCGGAAAAAACCCCTATAAAAAAAAAATTTACCCGGTTTTCCCCCCCCGTTGGTTTCCAATTTTTGAGTTTTAGTAGAGAACCCCCCCAGGGGTTTTTCCCCCTTTTACCATTTTTTTTTCCCCCCCTTTCCCCCCCGGGATCTGGGAAAGTGGAAAATTTTTATTTTTTTACTGGGCCGGAAAAGAAGGGAAAAAGGGTTAACGACTATTTGCTTTTTCCCCCTTTTCCCCTTTGAAGGGGAAAAATTTTAAAAATTAATTTTTAAAATTTTAGAATTTTTTTTTTTTAAAAAAGGGGGGAAAAACATTTCCAATAATTTAAAAATGGGTTTTTTAAATTTTTTAACCCAAATTTTTCCCGGCGAATTTTTTCAAAACACCCGAAAATTTGGCCTTTTGCCATTTTTTTTATGGGGAATTTAATATTATTTTTGGGGGCACCCTTCCACTTAGTTATTTATTGGGGGTAACCGGGATTTAAAAATTTGGGATTTTTTTCATAAAAATTTTTTTTTGGGCACCATTTAAGGGGCCTAATTTTTTTTAAAATTTTTTAAATATTTTATTTGGGGTTTAAAAATCCCCCTTTTTTGCATAATTTAAAGGGGGTGGTTTTTTTGGGCCTAATGGGGGGAGAATTTAAAAAACCTAATTTGTTTAATTTAAAAAAACCCTTTTGGGGTGTAAAATTTTTTAAAAGGCCGGAAAAATTAAAAATTTTAAAATTTGTAAGTTTTTAAAATGTTACCCCTTAAATTTATAGGGGGTCATTTTTCATTTCCAAGGGAAGGTTCTGAAATGGGGAAAAAAAATTTCGGGTTAAACTTTACAGAGCCCGGAATTTTTTGGGGTTTTTTCATAAAAGGGGTCCTTACCGGGGGCTTTTTTCTTTAAATTGGAAAATTTTTTTTAAAAATTGTTATTTTAATTTAAAATTTTTGGGAAACTTTTCCCAAAAATTTTTTTTTTAAATTTTTTGGAAATTTTTTTATAAATTTCCCAATTTGGGGCCTTTTTTCCCCTTAAATATCTTATATAAATATTATGTTTAACTTTGGACTTCAACTTTATAAACTAAAATATTACTACATTTGTAATTCTATTTATGTAACATCCATTGTTTTAATTACAAATAAAACAAATACTGTTATTCTCTTGTAACTCCTTGACTTTTTATAACGCTTCCTAGTTAGTTAAGGGGGTTAAAAATTAAGAATAATAATTTGTTAACACGTCACTAGTTTGTATTACCAAATATACTGCTAGTCCTGACAGGGGTTGAAAAAATGCTTCGACGTACCTGCACTTGTGTGAAAGCTGAGCGGTTAACCATAAACGATACGGTCGACATAGATTCAATCTCCCCTTCCTCCCTGCTAATCACCACGAAGATAATCTTATCGTTATTTAGAACCGCGTTTACTACCCGTTAATGTTTTTAACTTAAGGATAAACTACGCTTATGTAAATAGAAATTGGAGGTTGAATCCACATTTGATGGGGGGAAAGTGTAAAACCAGCCCCATTCACTCGACAGAGATTCTCACATCAATCTCTCCCAGTCCTCGGCACTCAAACTAAAACACAAAATAAGTGTGTTAGTTAACTACACCAACGAGAAAGGTATTATCACAAATATAATCAAATAATTTCCTTCAGGATATTAGCTTGTTATGTGTACCCACATTTGCGATGAGAGAGAGTGGAAAATCAGCCTCAGTACACCCTACCTGAATCGGACCCCCATGAATCAGCAGTATAAGAACTCCCAACCCCGCACCCCACCATCAGAAAGCCCAAGCAGGGACTCAAACCCAACCTCCACCCACAGTTGGAAAGCCCTAACTAGAAGAGTCTGACATTTAGACTGTGTGCCCACTAGTGCAGGCAGCTAACTACTGAATATAATAAACCTTAAAAATATCATCCATACCACTGGCGAATTTTAGTGGGAGTGAAACTGGAAAATCATATAGACATAGTTTGTATAGGGGGAATAAGAAGGAGAAATGTACCCGCATCGGTAAGATAGTAGAGAACAAAATGTGTCTTCTTACCAGGCGCGGATACAGGGGGGGGGGGTCAAAGGGTCAGCTGACTCCCCTGTGGTGTTAAGAAAATTAATTTGAAAAATGTATATTTAGAAAGAAAATACCAAAAATTAATCATACATGTTGTTATCTTTCCTAGGGATGTGCGAATGTTCTTTTAGTCTCGGTGAAGCAAAGATTTAAGCATACTAAGAAAGGTTGAAGCTGAAACCAAATACAGTTTTTTTTATCAAATAACACTATTATTAATTTTTAAATTATCTACTAATATTTTTAAATAAGAAAATTTAGTGGGAAAAAAAAAAATTTATTAATTTTTTTTATGCTGACTTTATTGAGTTTTTTCCGCTTGCGTTTAAAAAAACTATCGGGTTTAGTGTTAAAATACTTTTTTTTGCTTTATGTGATTATTAAATTTATTTAAATGGGTAGTAATTATGATTTTCAAATATTTTCTTATTTTTTTTAAGGTTTTTTTATAAATTCAAATTTCTCAAGATGCTAAGGGGTTTGGGTTGTCGAAGTCGAATCGAAGGTTTACTTAGGCTTCAATTTTATTTGACATTCGAAGATTGCACACCCCTAGAATTCCTAGTGAGGCTTTTCACCCATCCCCTGTCCTTAACACAAGTAAGGATGGAGTGAGAGGGGGGGATGTGTATTTTTTAGAAAGACTTACCCCCTTCCCAGTAAAAAGTTCGAATCTTTTTTCCAACCAGTCAGAGTACGGAAATATACTTTTTATACGAGCACGTTCGAGTGCCTTAAAGCGGGAAATTTTTTAAACGTTGTGTTCTTTTTGTTATGCTTTAGGAAAATAAAGTGAAATTTTTAAAAATATTTCATCTTTTTGTGATTATAAAACCTATGATGGTTTATTTACTCTTAGAAACTGTATGTGATATTTTGTTTTTGTTTTTTATGGTTTTGTGCATGCCATGTCATTGTGATACTTGACTTGTTACTTCCCCCCTGCTATTCTTTTTTTGTGAAAAAATTTTGCTTTGTATTTAGGTTTTTTTAATGAAGTATTAAAATTTTATAATTCAAAAAGAAAGGGGAAGACAATTTTTTTGTTTTTTCAAGAAAAAAAATCCTGAATAACAAAAACGAACTGTGGATTTAATTGAAAAGTGGTATGCTTTATTTTGACCCCCAACCAGTGGACTAATTAAAATATTAAAATCTTAAAAAATTTTAACCAAAAAATTTGATTTGGCAACTTGTTGGAGTGAAATTTTTCCCGATGACTTAAAATTCCACATCTATAAAAACCCGGGGATCCCCCATAACACAAGTTCCCAAATGTTGTTCAGTCAAGGTAAATAGACTTTTCAAAGATCGGGGACAATTTGTTTGGTTGACTACAGTGCAAAGGGACAAGGCTAATTGGTTGCAGTGTACTTTTTGGATAAAAGGAAAGGGGGTGGGATAGAATACTTTTGGAAGCTTTTACGGCCCCTTTTCTAAACTACAAAAAAAAGGGAAATGCTTTTGGCGGAATCCTCAATGAATATCAAAAACAGCAAAAAAGATGTTCTAATTTTAAAAGAAACTTTTGAAAACAGGAACAATCAGTTGAATCAGACTAAATTGGAAGTGAAAAAAAAAATTTTAAGAAAAATCGAGCAGTTTGATACCCAAAAAAGACAGTTATACTATGTGGCCGACAAAATTTCCCCAAGAGGTCACGTAAGAGGGAGAGTTTGCAAAAACATAGCACAGAAATGGGGGAAATTCCGAGCACTTTTAAGATTCCGTATTGATCCCGGGTGATAGTGTTTTAAAGAACCATAAAAACAGCCCCCAAAAAATGAACATTTATTAGTAAAACAACTCAAACAAATTTAATTGAAGCTGTGGAGAAGTTACCCTTAGAAAAAATTTTAATTCTATTAAAGAAGGGAATTTTTTTCGGTCCCAAACGATGAAACAACGGATGTTGGACAGTGAACAATAAATCCTTGTTTAGTTTTCTGGACTATTTTCACTAAAAATTTCGGAAAATTCTTAGGTTTTGTGGAAGCAGAATCTCAGTGGCGGGGGCTCTACAAACTTACTTTTTAAAAAATTAAAATATTTGGGATTTAAAAATTGAGAACCTGGTGGTCAAGGGTAGAGGGGGGGGGTTTAAACATGTTGGTAAAATAAAAGGTGTGCAAGCTCGATGGGGAAAACAGCCTCTTGCTATATAATGCACTGTGTTTCAAAAAACAAATCGTCCTTTTCTAAAGCAGTCTCTAAAATGAAGAACGCTATTTTGGGGGTCAGAACGTAACAAATGAAGTAAGAGAATCCGTAAATGAACAGTTTTTAATGAAAGAAAAAACTACATGAAAAATATCAAAGAAAAAAAGGGCAAACCAAAACGTTTGTGAGAGCGTTGGGTAGAACGCACGAGCATTTTTAAAATTTTTACATGTTTTTGATGCATTTATTTTCCTCAAGTATTAGCGGAAAGCACCATCATAAAAAGTCAGCATTTACTCCCCTAAATTCTCGGGTTTGACTTTTTTTAAAATCGATATTGTTATTTTTTTTTCGTCAAAAAGTACTTTGTCTCGTCAGCTTCAAAACCCTTCGAAAAACCTAAAAAAACGCTAAATATGGTAGAAAATGTTTTTGAGACATTGAAAGTTTATCGAAAACCCAAAAAAAAATATACAAGGTTTAATGAATCGGTAAAAATTTGGCGAAAAACATAAAATTTGACATCACTATACCAAGGACCTTCGGACACAAATCATGGGCCAAATGTTGCTGCAAAAGTCCTGGAAAATTTTATGACTAAATTTTACCCCCCCTTTTTGGGGACTATTTTTTCTGAATTGTCAACTAAAATTTTTCATAAAAGGGGACATGAAATATTTTCACATTATAGGGTTTTTAATCCCCACATTTTGCCAACCAAACAATGAAATTTTTTTTAAAAGCATCAAACATATGTTTTGCCCTTTCCCGGGGCTTCGTAAACTTCGTGGAGAATTGATTTGGGCAACAACGCGGAAAGAAAAATCTAAGGCAGAGTGCCCATCTATGGGGTTTGACGTTTAAGAGCTTAGATGTTTTAAAACCCAACATTAAAGTTTCTCCACATTTTGTCTGTTTTCCCATGTACTTGCACTAGGAGAGACTTTTTTCCCCCTAAAAAAGTTAAAAGACATATTTAAAGGTCAAATAGGATGGGGAACGATTAAAGGGTTTGGCCCATTTTTAAATTTTTCACGAAGCATAAAGTTCACCTATGAGTTTTGGAAAAATTTTGTCAAAAAAAAAAAGAGGAAAATAAAATTAATGCATTTTAAAATATAGTCTTTGAACAATTTTTGTATAGGTTTATAGTTATTATTTTTAAATTTTACTTTTATTATTTATTTATTATTATTATTTTTATTTAATTAGTAGGTGTATATAGTGAGTAGTAATAGTAGGTTTGTTATTTATAATTAGCATGACCCCCCATAAAATTTCTGATCCGCGCCCGCCTTTTTCTACCCTTCAGGCACAACTCTTAAAATGAGTGAGGAAGCCGTCTCAGTCACACGCACGACAGGGATTTTAAAAAACCCCAATCCCTCCTGACACCATTATTTTGTAAACCATTTACCCCCGAGTCCATTTCCTTTTATAGGTTTTGCATCAAATAAGATTTGGTTGTTATTAAATAATTATTTTTTCGCTCATTCAGTAACAAACACATAAATAATAATTTTAATTTTTAATACAAAAAACGAATAACTAAAAATTTTTCTTTTAACAAAAATTTTTTTTTTTCAGCGTACCGAACCAAAATTAACACAATAAGATTAGCTGAAACTAATTTGAGCAACCGTTTGGGGAGGGCTCCCCAACAAAAACCCACCAAAAGTGTTTGGTTTTTATAACTACTGTCAGCATGTAGAGGTGTAGGTATCACCTAACCCAAAGAACCCTGGGGGCGGGGTCAATATAACGTTGGGAGCCTGAAGTAAAGGGAAAAGTTTCAGCGTTTACCTGGAGAGAGAGTGAAACCCTTTTAGTGGAAAACCAACAGTAAACCTCGGCAGGTATTTAAATCCTCAAACCCCACCCAAAATATTTGAATCCCAAATCTCACGGGGGGTTAGCCCCGTATTCCCAAAACCCCAAAAAAAATATGTTTTTCAAATTGCACGCGCCCCCTTTGCCCCAGATTATATTTTTTATTAAATCCTTGGAGTTTTAAAGACAGAAAGGACGGCAAAATACCGTGCCAAATTTGCCGGGATAAAAATTTTTTAATTGCTAACGGGAAAATATTAAGCTTTAAAATTTATTACACTTGTTAGTTAATATAGCAAGTAAATATAGAGTAGAAGGGAGGAATAGATATTATTATTCTTTTAACTAAATTTGGGTTTTAAGGGAAAAGTTTAACACACCCACACGCCCATAACACCCCAAACATTTTTTTTTATTTTTAAATCAATTTTTAATTTTGTACAGTGTCTTACTACTGTTTTTTGGTTAAACGTTAAAAACTGTAAAATAATGGGATTGGAATTGGGGAGGTCAATTTAGAGAAAAAGAACCTGCTTTGCGGAGGGGAGTGGAAAAAAACCCCAAATTCACCCGATCAGATTTGAACCTCGAACTCCCCCCTGTCCTCGAAAATTTCTCTACAGAAACAGCGTTTCCAACTATCCCCGAGGGAAATTTTTTTAGAAACAACCGTTTTTTTACTTTAGCCACTTTTAACAACCAAAAGAAGTTGTTTTTAAATATATTATTTCTCACTAATTTTTAAAGATTATAAAACTCTAACATTTAAACATAAGTAGATTGAATACAATTAGAAATTTTAAATTTTTTAAATATCACTTAAAGTTCGCAAATATTTTTATGAAAAAAAATTTTAACTTTACATAAAATCACAAGTAAATAAAACACTTTTTTGAGAACTTGAACTTTTCATTTAATAATCGAAACTGAATGTGGGGAAAGCCAGGCCCCACCCTGGTTCGATTTCCCTTTTTTAAAATGTAGGTCCTTCCCTTTATCTACAATCCCCCACATAACATTAGCGTAAGGCGTTAACCGAACGGGTAGAAAAAACGGGGCTTTTTTTTTAAAAATAAAAATATAAAATAATAATAAAAAATAATCGAAAACCCTACTTTGCGAATGATAAATAACTTTTACGCAAAACAAATAGCCTTTAAGCAACAAAGAAAAATTAATTTTTTGAAAAATTTTTTTCGAAATAAAATTTTTTAAAAAATTTTTAAATAAAACCAAAACCCCCAACAAAAGGGCCCTTTTTAAAAAAACCCCCTTTAAATTTTTTTCCCCAAAAAAATTTTTTGGAAAAAAATAACATTCCACAAAAAATTTACCATTTAAAAACCCCAAAACCAAAATTTTAAGGGGGAAAATAACCCAAAATTTTCCCGGGAAAGATGGAAAGTTATTAAAAAAACCTTTCCTAAATACGCTCGAAAAATTAAAGGAAACATAATATAATTTTAAAAAAATTTAAAAATTATGGCGGGATTTTTTTTGCTTCCCCCAAAATTTTTTTAAAAACTTATAAGTCCGTTTACAAAACCCATAGGGGCCCCCACCCCGTTTACTTGTAATTTTTAAAAAAAAAAAAGTAAGGCGGAAAAATTTAAATTTTTAAAAAAGAAAAGGGGTTCCCCCCCAAATTTTTCCCCGTTTTTTGGAAGGGAAACCACTTTAAAGGAAAATTTCCCCCAAAAAAAACTTTAGTGGGATAAACCCAAAAACCTTTTCCAAAATTTTTTATAAAAACGGTTTTAAAAAAAGGGAAAAAAAACGTAATTTCTTGGGACTGGCACACATATTTTTTTTAAAAAACACACGAACTCAACCCCATTTTAGGCCCCGTGTCTTCTAAAAATTTTGGGTTTATGTTTAAGTAAAAAAATTAAAACTTTTGATTAGGAATTGGTAAGTTTGTTTTAGAGGAAGGAACCCACTTTTTCATAGAGGGAGAGGGAAAAACTCCCCCCGGGTTTCCCACCCAACCAAGATTCGAACCCAATATACCCCGCCCTTTGGGGCGGTCTAGATCAACAAGAATCAAGGGGCCTGTATTTATTTAACAAACTTTTTCCATTAAACAAAAAACAAATTTGTTTTTTTAATCGTATTTTTAAATTTTGGGATTCCCAATTTCTTAAGGGGTTCATCAAGAAAGGGGGGCTTTAAAAAGTTTTTATATTGCAGAAAATTTGCTATAGTTTAAAATAGCTGTATCGGGCATTAGAATTAAAAAGTCATAAGAAATTAAGCGTGAAAACCACAGGTTTAAAAATGTATAGACCATAAAAATTTGGGGTGAATTTCAGTGGAGGGGGTAAAGGTGCCACCATTCGTCTGGAATTAGGGTTTTAAATATACTTTTTTTTTTGCCTCTCGGGTTATTTTTTTAAAGGGGGTTTCTTGAACAAAAAATTACATTTAGCCCCCAAAATCAATCGGTAGAAGTCCCTTTTTTACGAAAAAAATTTTTCTTTTTGTTCGATTTTTTAGAAGTTTAAACAAGGGAATTTTATCAAGTTTTTAAATTTTTATTTTTTCCCTATGCCAAGTTTGGGGAACCAGTGATCTTTGGGATGGTTTTTTTAGACCGTGGATTTCAGATCAGTGCCGTTAGGGATCCACTATAGATTACTTTAGAATGATTAATTGCGAGCCACTTTCTCTAAGAGATCACTCTTGCAATATTATAAACTGAAGGGGGTTTTAATCCTGGGCCACTGGCTGCTACCAACTTTTGGTAAGGGAAAGGGGTGTCCACTCAAATGATTAATTTGACATTTGGTTTGGGGACAACATAACTACTTTTTTTTTGAACAATAAAAATTACTTTTAAGGGGGAAAAAGGGAAAAGGGAAAAAATCCCGTATAACGTGAAGAGAAATACTGTGAAACATCTTACGCGAATGAAAAAGCCAACCTTTCCCATAAAAAAACCATGATGCGGAGCTAATAAACGGGGTTTAAAAAATCCCTATTTGTGTGCACTTACCGTCATAAACATACTAACTGATAGCATTGCGGGGGCCCGAAGGGCCCTTTGACAGTATAGTGGGGGGGAATTTTCCCTTCTAAAACCCTCATGAAAAAGCTGTACACTTCATTTTTATCACTTATATTTTTTAATAACTTTTAGAAGTGTTTGGGGAAGCGTGGGATTTGGATCCTGCTAATTAGTAATCACTCAAATCCTCGCAGCATAGGTCAAGAGGGAAAAAATAATGGGGGGCATGTCTTTGTAAAGTGCACTAAGAAACTGTTTTCCCCTTGACGGTTTTTAAAACTCTTCTTTTACCCAAAAAATATGGGTATATTAAATTCCTCCTCTACAAAAATTTGCACATTTATGACTGTCTCTATTTTCTGGGAAAGAAAAAGCTTTTAAAAAATATCAAATCGGAGGGCGATTTTCAATTTTCCCAGGCAACAATTAACTAAGTAGTGGTTTATATGAGATTTTTTTAGCCCTTTTTTCCCCTAAAAAATAGATTTACCCCACCTGAGAAGGGGGTCACTTTCTCCCACATTTGGTTTTCCCTTTAAATGGGGAGGTGGGTCCCCTTTCTCCCATAAGAATAGAATTGATCAATGGCAGACAGGAATTAAATTTTTTCGGGGGGTTGAAATTAATTCATCAAGTTTTATTCTTTAAAAACTTTCCTAACTATTGAGGGGGGTAACTTTCACCCACATGGAAGTATTAAGAATTTTTCAAAGTGATTTAGTAGGCAAATTTTTTTTTTGTGCGGGATGACTTGACTTACCACCCTTACCAATAAATATTTGAAAATTGTATGTCCCTAAAAGAAAATTGGGTGATCCTAATCACAAATTTTGAATATGGAATTGTTTTTTATTAGTAGTTTTCCCGCCAGTTTTTTTTTAAAATTTTGAATGCTTTTATAGGTTATTAAAGGGGTATCCTTCAGCAAATTTTTAAAAATTTAGATGACAAAAAGAGCTATTGGAGTATTTTCATATTGACTTTTTAAAAAAATCTGCTTTTTTAAAAAACCTTTTTAAAGTTGTCCTTCCCCTGGAAATATTTGAAATTTGGATGCCGCTTTAAACAATTTAGATGATCTTGACCTTATTTTTTTTTGACAACTGATGCTCTAAAAATTTTAAAGGGGTTTTTCTCCACCTTTTTTTTTAAAAAATACTCTATATATTTAGATCTTTTTGGGGAATTATACTCCCCTTTGATTTTTTTTTTTTTAAATTTGATACTTTAGAAGCTATTTGTATTTTATGGCCTGCTTTAAAAAAAATTATTTACATTAAAATTTTTTTTCACCCATCCCGGAAATTTTTTCAAATTTTGATACCTCTAGAAACTATTTAAATGGACTTCTACCTGGCAAATTAAAAAAATTAAAACCTTTAGAATCTATTTGTAGTTTGATGCGTGTTTTTCAGCTTTAATTTCGAGAATATCAGAAGGTGTGAAATACATCAAATTTTATTACGGAAGAGGCGATAACTTCACCCACACCCCACTCCCGCTTTCCAACTGTTACTAATTTGTAGTGGTCCTTACCACCAGTTTCAGAAATAATACTTTTTTAAAGCTCTAATGAGTAGTCCTCTCTCCATTTTTTTAAAATTTCGATTCTCCTAGAAGCTATTTAAAGTATTTCTTCTTCTGGAAATTTTAAAATTTGATGCCTTTTGAGTCTATAAAAACCAATTAAAAAAGTCTTCCACCCAGATTTTTTTTTTATTTTAAATTTTAGATTTTTCTAAAAGCTATTTAAAAGCTATTTGAAATCTTTTTAAATTGGGTTGTTTTTAGATGTTATTTAGATCGCCCGTCGCCTAAATTTTTTCTCGAAAATGATATGCCTTTTAAATCTATTTGAATTGGTTTTCGCTCGGCAATATATTGAAAATTGGATCTGCTAAGAAGCTTTTGTAATGGCCTTCTTCTGGATTTTTCTAGTATTGGGGAAAAAAACTGGTTGTTTAAAAATAATATTTTGATTTTCATTTTGTACGATAGAGAAATTTAAAAATTTCTAGCGGCTGATTTATATGTTGTACTATAACCATTTTATGGTGAAAGGAGGAGGAGAGGGAAATGATCTAAAAGTCAGCAAGGTAGTTTTGGGGGTGGGGGTGAAGGAAGGGATTATAGCTCCCTAAGCTAAGTCACCTTGAATGTATGTAGCTATTCGTTTCATATAAAATGTAATTTATACAAATTATAGTAAAAAGCTGACTCCTGAGTCATTGGTGGCTGTGATATCAATGATAACCCATTTTAGCCAACAATTTCAACACGTCCATCACAGACTCTGCCTGAAACGATGAGTGAAGAATAACCCTAGGTATGGGACGAATCCCGGGTAGCTCAGTGGCAAAGCATTGGCATACTAAGCCAAGAATCCCATCTTATATTCACCACGTCCAAGTGTCATTTTTCAAAAATTTTCGAATGAATTTTGTTTTGACAAAACCGTTGATTCAAGATAGTGAAAGATCGAAGATAAACTAAGACCTCAATATCTTTATATAGCAAACCTTTCTTTGACACACTCAACGAAATCATCAATTTGGCTTAACCCAGTTGTGTGCTAGAATACTACCATCATAAGTCTAAACAAAGGGATAATAAAAAAATAACTAGGTACACATGAAGACAAAGTGAAGTTAAAGCTGATATTAATTCACTTAGAATTCATTTCACTAACCAATAATAAATGGGATAACATTGCAGAAACATAAAAAAACGCCCAAAAAAATTTTAAAAAAACATTCTTAATTTTGTAGGTTTAAGTTTTAGTAGGTGTAGATTGATTATTTTCTTTCCCAAAACGAATTTAATAAACTTTTTTACGTGTTTGGCTTTAAAATTTTTGATTTTATTTAAATTAACTTTTTAATTTGGGGGCACATTTTGCTAAGGCATACTTTTTTTTAAAAGGTAATATCTTTATTTATGCAGTTAAAAAAAAGTTACTAATTAAGTTAAACTCTTTGTTGGTAAGGTGCCTATATAATGCAGCTTCAACAATATTGTTAAAAAAAATAGTTTTTTAATAATAAAATTAAACCATATTAGTAGTCCACCCGTTTAAAAGTATCAGTCTGGGTCACTCTGGCTCAGAGATCATATTATTATAAACGTAAGGGAAGGTACTTTTTTATTGAGTGTGAACATTAATTACGATAAAAGGGACTGATATTCATAGAATGAAAACTTTTAAAATATATTTTGTGAAAAGCCTTTAAGCCAAAGCTGAGTTAATTATGTTGGAAATACAATGATAATTTATATGAATATACTAATTTATTATTTTTGCACTGCCTCTTACTACCCATCCGGGATTATACGCAGATGTACAGTACTAATTATACTGTTTTTGAAGATTAAATTTAAAATGTCTGCCTTCACAATTTTAAAAATATTTGTCATATTCATAAAAAAATTTAAAATTTGAGATGTTTAGAAATGAATTTGATTGCAATTATCTAGAAATAAACCAAAAAAATACAATATTTTATGACACTTTAATTTAATGGAAATTGTTGGCCACCATTTTTGAATTCTGAGCGTTGACCAAAGGTTTTCAAGGGGTATTCGTGTTTCCATGAACCTACATAACCCTAAACAAGAAATCCCAAACAATAAAAAACCTAATGGGCTAACCCCGGGGTTGGGTGAACAATCTCCATTGGCTGCTGGACTAACCCATGTTTTCTGCAATAATGTTTTTTATTTCTTTTCACAAATATTACGAGTTTTAAGTAAATGTCTCCATTTTTAGATAAAGGAGAGATAAAATGGGTGCGGTGCACTCTACCTTTTTACTTAGCACCTCATCTTACTACCGGTTAAGGTTATACGCGTATATACTAATTACGATAAAGTGTTAGGGATAAGAAAGATTGAATTTTAAAGGCAGTGTACCCGCATTCGTGGTGAGGAAATATGGGAAACCATTTAGGTAAAACCATCCTCGTACATCCAACTGGGATTCGAACCCCGTCCTCCTTGTCCCTGTCCCTGTCTAATGAGAGTAACAGCTAGGATCATGTGGCCATCGATTTGTGGCGCTGGACCACAAACGGGGAAAAAACACTGTCTCGGGAATTGGAGAGCCAAACCGCTATATAATGTATACGCTACTGCAGGCAAATTTAAATAATGACCTGGAGGTTTTGCATCATGTGATAATCTGATGCTCAATATTTCTGGAGATTGGAAGAGATAAATCCCGCATGAACATGAGGACGTAAAAAGTTTTTTTTTAAATGCAAGAAGCAGACGTTACTCTTGCTTATAACGTTGGTCATGGTAATACGCTTATGGCAAAAGTCCCATAAATACTCTTAAACAAGAATATTTTTGCAACACGTTCTGAGCTGTGTACATTTTCTCATGATGGATAATAATGTAAGTCAATGAGGTTTTATGCTATTATGTATTTTAAGTAATTTAAGGCTGTGCAAAAAATAGTATTTACACAGATTAATCAATGTGTGTGTTTATTTATATAATGTTCCTCCGTGGACAAACTATTGAAACATCTTGGCTCTCTCATATGTTCTTCAGAAGTGCTAAACGATGCGATCTTCGACGAGGACCACGATGAGATGGTGTTGGTGAAAGACATAGAGATGTTCTCCATGTGCGAGCACCACCTGGTACCCTTCTACGGAAAGGTTTCTATTGGCTACTTGCCCACCAAGAAGATCCTGGGTCTCAGCAAGCTGGCTAGGTGAGCATGCGCACATCACTTTCCTCCTGATCAGTACGCGCCCTTATCTATCTGAAATATTTACTTGATTTTTGCTAATTTGAATAAAAAAATAAAATTATCTATATAGGATTTGGCTACAATATGCTATTAAAATTTTAGAATAATCAATATTCGAGTTAACAGAGCTAAAAATGTTAAAATGTACAGTAAATTTCCTCCAATTCCCTCTTCAACAGATTTATTTTTATTTTTTTCTGTTCAATAAACTCGTGAAATATATAATGTATTTTTAATGGGTTCGCTACAACTCAATTTTATTTTTTGATAATTATTCAGGATTTTTTTTTCTCTGGCTCTTGAAACTCAGATAATTAGCTCAGAATTATATTCAAATGCTCCAAAATTCCATCTCACAAGGTTAAATTTCTGAAATTTTCTCTCAAGGAGGGTAGTGGTGCCACACCTCTGGTAAATGGGACTCAAATCCACCCCCATTTAAAAAACCCGCATGGGCGTCCATGTCCAGTATAGTTGTTAAGTTTTGTTTGTTTACGGGTAAATGAGCTTCAAGGGCGTAGAATAAGTTCATTTTTCTAGGGTCTGCTAACAAATTCCGGGGTTCTGGACCCACCCCTGACCCTGCACTTTCTTTCAATCTTTTCATTGTTAGCAAATAATGTTTTGAGTAAGTAGGTATGTTGATATAATGGGTGAAGGAAGGGTGGTTAGTAAACCTACCTACATAAGCTACAAACTCCACTTAGGACAGTTGTTTTGTCCACTAAGCTTCTCTTTTATTAAGGTGATTCCTCAAATAGGATCTTACAGATGATAGCAAAAATGTTTGGCCCATTTTCTCAAACCCCACCTAATCATCTTATTCCAAAAAAGGTCCTTTGTATTTCAATACTATATGAATGTATGAAAGAAGAAGTACAGTATTTGAAATGTTGAAATAACTAATTTTACAATCGGAAGTTTTTCAAAGTATATCTTGAAGTTGAATATTAAAATATTAACTAATATTGGTTGATGACATATACAATTAAAACTGTTGTAAGAGTAAACACGTAAAAGTTAAGATTTTTATATGTATTTTGGACCCCCCTTTAAGGAATATCCAAGAAATTCCAGGGGGCTCCAGACCCCCATTTGTCTACGTTCTTGATATATGGAAATTATCTTTGATACGAATATAGTCATGCTATGGTTCATCCTCCAATCAACTATCATATGTGCCAATGACTAGTCATCAGTGGCTGCATTTCAATGACAGCTCTAACAGACGATAAATTCACGAACCCAACACATACTATGAGTGAAAAATGACACTGAGTATGGGATTAAACCTGGATTTGATAAGCATTCATGCACCAAACCAAGTTCCTGAATTCTATTCCTCTATTAAGGGGTCTTTTTATAAATATATAGTCCACGTCTTAGGTTTTATTATTGTGAGATGGAAGTGGACGTGAGAAAAAGGCCAGTGTGTTTGAGTTTTTATGGGCCCAAAAAAAATAAATATGCTGCAGTACAAAATACAGTTTAATTTCTTTTCTTGATATCAACAGTTCCTTAATATTTTTAATGAGCATGGGGTATTATCTAACAAACCCTTTTTAAAAAAACAGAAAAAGTTATAATAAAATTTAGGAAACATTGACAGATATTCAAAAAATTTGGAGGTCACCATGTAAAAAATAAATTTTATATTATACATAAAATATCAACAGTTTTTCCAAAAATTTTCCCTAGGTATGGTGGCATTGAACAAAAACTTTAAAATAAACAGAAAAAACCCCTTCGAATTATGCGGCATACTCTTTCAAATATAAGAACTTTACACTGTTTTGTAATTAGTGATTTGCCCCTTTTCATATTTTTAAAAAATGGGGTAAAGGTATTTTTCTTTTAAGTATTGTATTAAAATATAAATTTAGTACTTCATCCTGGAGAATCACGCGTTTTTTCGAAATAATTAAAGGATTTACCTTAAAAAACTTTTTTTTTTTTAAAAAAAAACTCCGTAGTTTTCCAAAAAAAAGCAAGTGCGCTACCCCCTCTCCCAAATAAAGGGGCCCCCTCACAACCCTGTCCCGGGGATTTTTCGAATTGGTTTTTGACTTGGGACGGGGGTCCAGAAAAAGGGGGGGGTCAATAACCCTTGTGGTTTTAACCCATACAGTGAACACCACCCCAAGAATTTTTAAATCAAAGACGAAATATTCAGGCTGGTAAAATATAATTTTAATAAACAGAAAAAATAGTTGTTCGTAAACTTTTCATATAAATTATATTTCATTTCCCGAAGATAAAAACATTTAAAAAAGTGTGCAACATTAAAGGTCTTATTTTTTAATTAAAAAAAAATATTGTAAAACTTATTAATAATTACGCTCGATAGGGTTTAAAAAAACCAACTAACCTAAAAAATGACGCTTAATTGTCTCATCCGGGAAATTAAAGCAATTAAACGGTATCACTTTTTTTGGGCGCCCACGCTGACGCTAACGTTTTAATGGTAGAAATTAATCCAATGTATCTACTCAAGAAAATTTTTTTGTTTGGTAAATTTTTTTAAAAAAATTTTAAAAAAATTGCGGTCTTAACTGCCCTCACCCCCCTCCCTTTTAAACGCGTTTTCCAATTTTTTTTGACATGTTTTATTAATTAAAAAAATTTTTAAAATTATGTTTCTCATGTAAAAAATTAAAAAAAAACCCTGAAATTAATTTCCCTTCCTTTTTTTATGAATGAGTGAAAAAATTACCTTTATTTGTAACCTGAAATTTTCAAAAAAATTTTTTTTTACGTCTTAAAATTAAAAATATTTTTGGAAGTGCTTTTAAAATTTTAGTAATCCACTATAAAATTTACTAATTTTTTACCTGAAGGAACTTTTTAAAAATACAAAAATTTGGGGGAAAAAAATCCCTTTTTTTTTAAAAAGTGTTGGTTTATTAAAGGTAAAAATTTAGATGGTTGCAGATATACGATTGACTTAATATATTAAAACTGTTTTAGTATTTTTATAACCTTAAATCGCTATAATTTAATTTTTTTTAAAAAAAAAACCTCTCAAAATTATGGAGAGAGAAGAGAAATTTACCCTATGCTCGCCTTGTTATCATGGAAAGTGATTATATTCAGCCTGGGGGCCCCTTTTTCAATCTGACACCCTAAGGGGGGTATCCACCCTACCCACCTTTACAAAAAAAATTTCTAAACTTGTTGATGGAGAAAAAAGTAAAAAAGGCCCCAGTGGTCTTATGAGTTTGCCTATTGAAAAGATTTGCAAACCAAAAATTTAAAGTTAAAACCTCAAAATTTTACAAAAATTTTTTTTTGCTTAACAAAAGTTTAATCAATCGACTTTGTTTACCCGTATTTTAATAATCATAACAAAGTAAAGTATAACCCTTGGATGACACACTTTTATTGATTTCCTTAAATCTCAAATTATCTATTGTTCGTAATTAAAACAAAAACTTAAAACAATTGACTCGAATAAAATTTTGTACTAATATCGTTTACACTATTTTAATAATTTATGAAAAAGGGTTACTTTTATGTCTTAACTTTCTTTTGATAAATTTCATTTTAAAAATTTTTAACTGTTTGGGTTTTGTTTTTTTTTATTTTTTTGGTACTAAAATAAAATAGACCCTTTATTACTGCCCCCCAAATTTTTTCATTAATTTATAATTTTAAATTAAAAGTTATCGTTTTTTTAATAGTCTTTTAACGTGTTTATTTTATTAACTCAAATTAGTCAATTGCCAATTTCCGCTTTCATCCTTAACATGCTATTACTTAAAATATTTTATCATCAGAGATTATTGTTCTTTGCTTTGTTTTCTGCTAATTTAATAATTAAATAACATTATTATTGTAACAATTCACTGATATTTTTACTTTCTCGCTATTTTACAGGTAGAGAAAGTATTTGTGATTTGTCAAAAAAAAATTGAACTCGAGATTTTGATGAATCTCGACGTTTCATGATCCCCCCCCCCCTAGTCCGAAAAAGTTTTTTTTTAAATTTTCCCCGGCGTCTTCTGTCTTGTCTGTACCCCCAAATAGAGCCTAAACTATTTTACCGATCAGGCAAAACTTGGTTTTAGGGTTTTCATTGGGTTGCTCAAAGGACTTCTTGGAATTAGATTTCTAACCCTAAAATTAAAGGGGTATTTTACTAAAGGGTAAAAAGAAAAAAGTCGATTTTCTAAAAAATCGGCTCTAACGATTTTGTTTAAAATTTTTCATTTTTTGAACATCAATAAATATTAAAAAATAATAGGGGCTACCTCAATATTTCGTCAAAAAAAAATTAAAAAGGGGTTCCAGTCTGATGCATAAATTCTTATTATATCTCAGTAACTTTTAAGATATAAAATTACGTATCATAGAAAATATGTAGGTCTATTTATAATACAAATATTTTGTTTTGAAACATAATTTTGTAAAACCATTAATTTTCAAGATATACACAATTATATATATATTAACTTTTTTAACACTAAAGGTATAATATTAGGACCATAAAAAAATCCAAACCCAAAATGTTGATGGATGTCAACGTCTCATTAACCACCAAACGCTAAAAGGGTTTTAGCAATGCCATTTGTTTGTGTGTCGGTTTAACTCTAGAATTAGAGTATATTAGTAAAAAGCTAAAAGAGAGAAAAACTATTTTTTCTAGCCGTTGATTAAGATTATAAATAAAATGGCTATTTCCATTTTCCTTATGAAAATTAATTTTAAGGTAGTTTACAGAAGCGGAAATTACTGCATTTCCACAAATATTTGTGATACTAAATAACTTATCATTGCAAAATTGTAGTAATATTAAAAATAAAAAAACATTTATTTGAAATATATTTTTATAAAACCAATATTTTCTGAGGCATTGGCAAATATATTTATAAATTTTTGTGAGCTTTAGTTGTAAAGAGATAATACTTAAGTTTTAACGCAATAATTTTGTAATTCCATAGAGGAATTAAATATAGTAAGTCTCTCAAAAACTTTGTTAATCTTCCTTTAACCTCTTAGGAGAAATGTTTGTACAACAATGACCTATCTCCTCATTTTGACTCAATATTAGATATTTACATTTTTCATTCTCAAAATTTATAAATGAGGAATTGAATAGCAATGTGATGACCTGAAGATGTGAAACACCTAATTAAATGTTGAAATAATAACTGGAATTCGAAATTTTAATATGAAGTGTTGACCCTTGTGGACCCTAAATCGATGCTCAAGACAGATCCGGTATTCAGGAACTGTTGATATCAACATGTGAAGAAAATTAAAGTCTTGGTTTGTGCTGAAGCAATATTTTTTTTTTATTTTGGCCAAAAAAATTATTTACCATAAAAAAACTGAAAAAACACTGGCCTTTTTTCGCGTACCCTTCCATTCCACCTTAATAATATATTTTAAAATATACATGAGAGATTGTAACAATACCATCTTCGTATTGTACAATCACTACCCCACCCAACCTGATTCTACACGTTTAATAGCGTATAGCGTACAACCCGCTCCTAAATAACACCGACGAAACTTATAATAGTACTATTCACTATTATAGCCCAATGCAGCCCAACCATCACACATCAAATAAACGTTCTTTAAATTATCCAATATTGCCTGTCTACAAAACGAATGTTCTTCACGTACCTCCGGATCTCCAATCTGACATCACTAGAGTACTACCAAGTCAAAGCGGCCGGGTTGGATCGTGGACGACTGCGAGTAATGTTCAAAGTTGTAACCGGCCCGAGAAAAATATTATAACTGAACGACGTTCCGAGGGTCAAGGCGACAATTCATATCTGCCCTGTGTTGCCCCCTGGAGGAAGATTATGGCAACTCTCACCTAGCAACAGACGGTTCCAACGGCCTTCAAGAAAGATGAACTTCAAATATTCTTAGTTTACTGCAAATGCGACGGCTGATGTCCAATCAGAAACCACGAGAAGAAAGAAGAAACTACTGCATAATGACGTAATGCCTGTGTATTACGTGACTGGCTTGAATGTAAACTTTCCTCCCCTTGTCTTGTTTTCTAGGCTCAGAAGAAATATATAATAAGAGTATGTAAATTGTATATAATTATAGCATTTCTTGAACTGGGGTCATGGAGGAGGACTGGGAGTTCTGACCGTTTGATATTATTAAACTATTTATATAAATATAGCATTTCTTGAACTTGGGTCATGGAGGAGGGACCTGGGAGTTCCGACGTTTGATATTATTAAACTCATTTATATAAAGATAGCATTTCTTGAACTGAGGTCATGGAGGAGGGACCTGGGAGTTCCGACCGTTTGATATTATTAAACTCATTTATATAGATTATAGCATTTCTTGAACTGGGGTCATGGAGGATGGACCTGGGAGTTCCGACCGTTTGATATTATTAAACTCATTTATATAAAGATAGCATTTCTTGAACTGAGGTCATGGAGGAGGGACCTGGGAGTTCCGACCGTTTGATATTATTAAATCATTTATATAAATATAGCATTTCTTGAACTTGGGTCATGGAGGAGGGACCTGGGAGTTCCGACCGTTTGATATTATTAAACTCATTTATATAAATATAACTAGAACTGCGGTCATGAAGGAGGGACCTGGGAGTTCCATACGTTTGATTTAAATAAACTCATTTTTTATTGCATTACATGTTCTGGGGTCATAGAGGTTGGACCTGGCAGTAACATTGCATTTAATATTATAACTTGTTTTGTAGGGTATTTTGCGTGTTTGGAAAAGAAACCCATAATGTAAATTGTCATGTTTTTTCGAGTCGACGCAATGGGGCAATTGCGTCTGGCATTAGCTTATTTGTTACGCTTCTAATCTTGTTTAAGAGTCAAGTAGGATTGACCTACGTTGTAAATAGTTAATGTTAATAGTCAAACACCTTGTAGATTTTTCCATTTGATTTGATTTGACTAAACGTATAGGATAAAATCTTATGTTTGCGTCTAGGGAGATAGACCTTTTTTATATAAATATAATTTGTTCGATATAAATAAATAAATATCAAGTATGCAATTGTTTTGTGCAGTAACGGTTAATGGTTACGTTTCCTGATGTCAAGTAAACTGTTAGTTGGTAAACGCTATTTCTTGCGTTTAAATCTGTGTCCTTTTTTTTACAAATGTAAAACTTTGGATTAGAGTAATTTGAAGGACACGAGATTTCACTCAGTATAAATTTTTTGTTAAAATTATTACTTTTATTCATTGGAACATTTTAGATATTTATATTTATACTCTTATTTTGTGACATAATACGAAAGACCTTAAGTCATGTTTTTGAGAACAGTAAATAAAGAAATACGTTTCGGTAGAAGGTGTATCAGTTACCTTTAAGAAGTTACATTTTATGATGCAATGTTTTCTTTTGCAGTAGTAGTTACTAGGAAGCTTTTGATTTAAGGCCATTATCCTTTGTCTATTTGTTTCTTGGAGATAATTAAAATATTGCTTATTTAAAACTTTGCTCTTTAATCTGTTGTTGTTTATAATATGTAGCGACATCCCCCTTTCCGTAGTTTTAGGGACCTTTCCTACAGGGACAGTGGAGGGTGTTGCAAGATGTAGGTTGGATTTTGACATAATTGATTATCTTACTCATGTGTAGCATGATCCCTGTAAATAACGTAATAAATAGGCCAAATAAACATGTTTTTATTTCTATTTCAGAATCGTGGAAATCTACAGTCGAAGGTTGCAAGGTGAGTGTTTTTTCATATTGGGGCACGAATTTTAATTTACAACAAATTCCAAAACATTTTAGATTAAAGGGAGCCCTTGCACAGTGCCGTAAAAACCAGCGGTGCAAGCGATGCATTGCACCAGGGCCTCCATCTATATTTTCTTTTCTTTTTTAATCAGGGAGAACATAATCGTTATTTTGTACTTACTTACTATTTGGCACAAGGAACTTGAAAGTTCAATACCGCACTAACAAAAGTACGCCACTTATCCCTATTTTAAGCTAATTCTATCTAGTATATCTCATTACATTACACCCTATCTTTTTTTAGGGATGGGAAATATACATTTCGTATTTTGATCACAGACAGCAGTTATAAATGGGTTAAATGTACATTAATTAGTTGTTTTTTGTAAAATTCATACTTTTTTAAATAAATATTAGCCACACAATGTGAATTTCTGAGTTTTAGTCTGCTTTCTTGGCCTAAAAGGGACTTAAAAACACTATAAACACATGTTTGTAAACTTAACTTTGGTTCTATAAACATGCCTTAAATTTGGCGTAGTACAGTGTTTGGATTCACGGTGTTTCTTTTAAATGACTCTTATGGACAAACCGTCACATATTATAAAGTACATTTGAATTTTTGCTATTTTGTAGTCATTGGCAGAAGCCTTATTATGAAATAAAGAAATAGTCCGTTTCCTATTATATTATTTTTAACCTAAATGTGGTGCACGCACTGTGGTAAAATGTTTATGTAGTCTTTACACAACGTTTTGGGTACAGGAAGAACACTAGGAAGGAACGTTTAGGAAATACAAACAAATTTTTGTGGTAAACATTGAAATGTTGAACTATATTATTAGTATAAGTTGATAGTTATTGATAATATCTATCAAAAGTTACAGCTTTAGATCACATGACGTATGGACACATGATAATAATTTAAATAACGTCTATAGCTGTCAGATGCTATTCTATTACGGTGTTTCTTCCATGACAGCCACACATAATGTAGGGTGATTCATTCGGGGACTGTACATTTATTTTTTTTAACTCATGATTGGAAAGTCATAAACATCTCTTTCCTCATGGCAAGTAGAATTTTATCATAGAAGATGCTGGACGGACCCATCTACAGCGTCCAGACACATCATAGCCCGACTCTCCTAATTGTGTGATGTAGAGTAAGTGTTCAATCACGAGTGAATCACCCTATAAATAGTAATAATAAAACAATTTTAGAACATTTTAATACCATACTCTTTTTAAACAAATATGAGTGTATATACATATATATATATATATATATGTTGAAAAGGAACAAATAATTAACAGCCAAACAAAAACTGACCCCACACAAAGTTTATAAGTTTATTATACAATAATTTCAACCCAACTAGCTATTGGATTTAAATCAATTTCAAACCAACAGCAAAAAATCGAGTCAGTACATAAATATGTAAAACAAATCAAAATTATTTGAACCATCCTCAAGGGGAGGATGCTCAAATAATTCAAATAGTAATACAAAAAAAGGGACAACAATAGAAGTGAGTGCTATGGAGTTCAAGGCTTTGAATGTTTTACGCAAAACATTCCAATACCAAAGCTCGCAACTCAAACCTGTTACTGGGTTATTCAAAAGGGGCCGTCTACTTCTAGAAAGCAGTAAGAGACTGCAACCTGCCTATAAGTTCACAATAAATCAATAGAAATATATTAGATCTAATACCTAAGGCATGGAGAGGCATATATAGTAAAAAATTAGTATAAGTCGTGATAAGTCGATATTTATTTGCTATTGCACATTAGATATTTAACAGTTCTATTCAACGTTAACATTGTTGTAGTGAAGATGTATATAAAAAATAAATGAAATTCATATACCACAACGAATTGTAGCCAAAGTTAAAGAGTCTGAGGTGAAACATATAACAGAATAATTAAACGTTAACATAAGATATTGATAAAAGATATAAATGTAAATTAGACTCATTAATATTTATGAACATAGCCAGACGGCATTACAACAACAAAATTTAGCAAAACGTAATTAATTCTAAGTCCATTTGATAGGGCACCTTTCTTATTTGCAAAAAATAATGACAAGATAATCTGTATTCAATTATTAAATATTTGTCCATGAGAACTAGCATGTTGCAAAACAACAACAAGAAATCTAAATTCAAATATTAAATATCTGCCCATCAGAACTGGCATGTTGCAAAACAAGAAAAAGAAATCTAAATTCAAATATTAAATATCTGCCCATCAGAACTGGCATGTTGCAAAACAACAACAACAACAAGAAATCTAAATTCAAATATGAAATAGTTCGCGTGAACATTATTTAAATATTGCAATAAATGGAAACGATACCCATTAAACATACTTATCGATACAATCGATTAATTATAACTCAACTGGCGATAAGACGCCATCACCTAGCAATGAAGCGACATCTAAAGAACAATAAAGTGATTTTCTAACAGTCAGATTTATTTCTAAAGTATTTTGAATCTTAGGAAAATAGGCAGAAAAGAAATTTTGAAACATCTTACAATTTAAAAAAAAAGAATTAAATTTGCCGAGAGTGAATTTTGACCTTACATTTTAAGTTGAAGAAAGCCGGAGCTTATCCTATCTCAGTTACGACGTAGGCCCAATTGTCAAATTTGTTGGCACAGGCGCCAGTATATATACCATAAAGCACAGAAGAGGGAAAGATGGGAAAATTAAGGGGAGGTCACATTCTAGATCACCAAGGAATACATAGTTAGCGCATGCCGACACAGCTTCGGGAAGGTCCGTGGCCGTTCGGGAACCTTATCGAAGGGGATATCTTCACTGCGCATGTCAAATCAACTCATGGTGTTCATTGCACTCCCGTCACATTTTACCCTGCCAGTGTTCTATTTTCCCGGTACCGCGAAGGTGCGTCCGACGGATTTGTGTCTTTCTTCCACGCAGCCCCATTCAGCAAGCAAATGGGGTAAGTCTCGTCTATTTTTGTTGTTTAGTGTCTTTCGTAAACCATCCGATGCTAAAGATATATTTTTTTTTAATATTTCCATAAACCCTGATAAAGTTAATAGTTCAATGCAAAGTCTAACATCATCTCTGCTACAAATGTACTTTTTATACAAAGTTTGTTTCTTGATATTCTGGTTAATGGAGAATGGTAAATTAATAATTATACTGAAAGGAAACCAGTTATAATTATGAGCATTCACTATCATGATTCTTTAACCAAAAAGTTTATAAAATAATGTTATGGATTTTTTTATTCTTCTTGTGTTATTTATAACAATGGTTATATGAACAAAAATAATTTTAAATACAATTTATCAATAATATATTATTTTAGTGGCTTTCGTGGCCTGGAGTTGATTTAAACGAAGTGGGTGTTAGCCATGTTGAAGAAATAGCTTCAGACATTTCGGTTTTAGTTGAAATAGCCGTCATATGGGGAAAATGAATAAATATTTATCTGGACGAGAACTTGAGGCATATTTATAGACCTGACCGTTAATTCCTATTTCCAGCCAATTCAATCAGGTTAATTTTGTTTGGGAATGGTTTTTTTAGAAGTTATTTCTTCAACGCAGTCCAAGCCTATAAACTTTTGATTCAAATAATAGATTATGCAGTAAAATAAATAAATATCACAAAGTAAAAAGTAATATAAAACATCAATTGGGGAGGAAAAGTATTAATAAAAAGTAGCAATATATACAGCAATCTAACAAATAAACGGTATTTTACATGCAATCTTTACGTAATTAAAGCAAGCTTTCTCTAGGTTTTTTATTTGTAAACGTTTTTTCCAAAGAAAGTTTTAGTTTTCTCTGATTTTTTTTCTTCTTGTGATTGTAGCACATATATGTGGTCTCGAATAAGCATTGAGCGATGTTGACGTGAATCTACAAGTTCTGGAACCACACAATCCATATAAAATTTCGTAAGTTTTTCTTCTATTTCATTATTTCAAAACTGATCATCGCGGCAGATAGCTTCAACTTTTATTCCGAGTGGGGTCCAAACTCCATAGTAACAAATGTATTTTTTTGTTATATACAATTGACCTTGGATTTGAAAGTAATGTTTGTGTTTTTATTGACATCAACTATAACTTTTTGTCTTTACTTAAAATTCCAAAATGTAACTTTCTTTGACAAAAATTGCTTGTTCAGGAGTTAACTCTTTTTGCAGAAGCTGGGCACTTGACCTCAACAATGGCACTATCTCCCATAAGCCCATCAGGTGTTGCTCTCAAATATTGGTGAATGTGATCAATGAGTAGACCACATTCTTTAATCTTACTCCCTATAACTTTTTCCATAGCTTGGAGAGCATCACTTTCATGATCTCGCCCATATTTTAAAGACATTGAATCAAAATCGGTGTAAAATAAAGCTTTTACTAATGTTTGACAGCTTGTGTAAGGCCGTCTACAACACACTGTTCCAAAATTGATGCTGTTAGGAGTTTCCGCCTTTTTTCCATCCACATTCCAAATTTTCGTTGAAGAACTGTTGCCCTCTCAATTTCTTGAATTTCTTCCACTGATCTATTTAATGAATCCAGAAATTGTTTTTTCTTTTCTTAAAATATATCATGTGGGAGATCGGGTTTTTCTGCGTGAGACCCATAATCTTTGTCGGGTGTTTCTGTTGTTGGAAATAACTTTCTTTTCCTTCTCGCTGTGCTATTTTTACGGTTCTGCAGTACTTTTAGACGACGGACTTCATATAATTTTGTAGATTTTCCTAGACTTGGTTTATCAAATAATGTTTTGTACAGCACATACAGGGGGGTGTGCGTGTTATGTGACACAACAGCGGCTGTGCATCTGCCCTGGTAGGAACGTCTTTGTGTATAATTTATTCGTTTTCCACCTATAAACTTCGCTACGATGGAAAAAAATTGTTCCACAATATTACTGTTCAAGTGCCTCAATAAACTTCGGCAATGCACAGCAAGACCACTAACAAGTTTTTGAAGGACAATGTACAATCCTTCTTCAGTTAACCTAGGCACTAAATTAACCTCCTCTTCTTTGGGGCCATTACAATGTAGCCACGATCTTTACAATTAAGGTGCTCTCCAAATACGTGACTTGGAGAATTCAGCAAATCCTTTTTGAGTTCATTTAATTTTTCTTGGTTGTTTAGATCCCCTTGCTTTGACCTGTATTCTGCAGCTTTTGTAACAGCATTCCTAAGTCTAACAATATTTGCTGCTATTTTTTGTCTCAGCATCATGTTACCTAGTTTGCCGTTTCTAACTAAATCTTTCAATTTGTTGCCATAGTTGTGAAGTAGATGGTTAGTGCACTCGATTTTTTCTACAGTTAGGTCATCACAAGGTCTTGCTTTTAGGATCTTCGAATACACACTGGAATCCCCATCCGCAACAAGAACGCCATACTTTACTCCATACATAGCTTCAATATTCAAAAAACCATCCACTATGACATCTTCTTCCATGCTTGTGGAACTCGCAGAAAAGTTTCTGTAACATGCGTGTGTTTTTACTGGTATTCCTGCATTCTTTGCTCTATTACACAAAGTACGATATTTGTTTCTCCATCCCAGAAAAATAACCTTTTCAGTGTATAATCCAAGAATGGCAGCCTAAAAAATAGAATTATGCATTAATCATGGGAGTTTTATTATAATAATCTTTTGCAATGTACAGTACATATCTACACTAAAAAGAGGTGAATCAGAGAAATCTAGTCACCTAAATAGAATAGATGGGCTTCTCTAATATCTTTACCAATCACAAGTAATATTTTCTATTTTGCGAATGTAAAATGCACTAACCAAAAGCATTACAGCACATTTAAACAGATATCCTATTTAATATTATATTATATAAATAGCATTGGAGCATAAACCACTTGGTGTTGTGTGAAATACTGGAATAACTCTTTACAACAAGATTTAATTATTTTATCAAGATGGGGGGGAAATAATGCTCCCATTTTGTTTAAGATTAACATTGCTTATTCAAATTAGCTAAGGTCAATTCAAGGACATTGTTCGGCTCTCTACAGCAATTCTTAGCAAAAAAAATAAAATAATCTGCTTACAAACAGCACATGCTGTGGAAATTTTATAAATATATTTTTGTTTCTTTGAAGTATTTGTTTAATTGGATTAAATGGATTATAGCTTTATAATTTAGAGAGAAGCAGCAAAAAGATTTGCATACTATTAATTTTGATACATTTGGTGATATTGTAAGTTTAAGTTTATACACAAACAATTCCCACTTGTAAAATAACTAACACATTATCCTATATTATGATATATATTTTTGTAGCTCGAACTTACCACACCAGAGAGCGAACTGTAGTTTTTTCCGAAGGAACGTTTGGGCCAACTTCCATCTGCTACAACGGTGAGGATTGGTGTTCCATTCCTTTCAACCTCCCCATGTTGAATAGCTATTTTTGCTTCCTCTTCTCGCGGATTTGGCCATTTCCGTTAACGCACATTTTTCAAACTCATAAAAAACATTGTTTTGATAATTTGAATATGTCATTGCAGCTAATGTAGGAATATTCATAGCTGAAGTAATTTCAGCAAGTTGTGCATAACCAGCACCTGCAGAAATAGAGCCTGCAACGGCTGCAGTATTTATGCCCATGACCTGTTCATTTCAAAGCTAGGTCTCAGCTTGGCACTCAATATTACACATAAGACATTTAAAAATAAGTACGCTTTTATAGCCGCACCTCTTTTCACGAACTACAAACATGTTGCTAAGATTACAGCCAATCGGACCATGATCATTTAATTCTTGTATTTTCACTATGAAATGTGTTATGTCCACTATTCGCCGGCCAGTGATTTGATGCGCGTGCTCTATTTTCTGAGAAAAGGATGTATGTACAAAACGATCTTCATTGGCTGCACTATCAGTTTCCTCTTCACTGTGACACTCATCATCTCTTACTTTGGGAAGAGCGACACACTCGACTAAATAACTCTTGTTATGGCCAACACTATTTTTTATTTGATCAATTTGACCAGAAACTTGAACCTTCTCAGCTGTTTCAAATTGTTTCATTGTTTCATTTGTAATGGATGGTCCTGTGGTTTCTCCCGACCTGAAAAATGTTCAACTAAATATAATATAAATATAATTTTACGTTTTGGAAAATTTTCAATTATTTGTTTTATGGAAAAAAATTCAGCTACTTTAAAAAGATCGAAATAAAGTAATTACAGCTATTTCAGTTCTCTCCTCGCACTCACATATCGACTACAGCGCTTGGTGGTTGAAAGTGTCACTTACGTTTGGTCTGCTCTATATCAGATATAAAAGTACATCGGTATTACGATAAATCCTTCACGAATGCAATCCCTTATCCCTGGGAATCAACAATAGGAAAATTTTCTCAGAAAATATTAATCTATAATTGGGTAGAATTTGACAGGGTGAAAAAGAGGGTTAGGGGGTATTCGGGATATGACTTTGAGAGAAAAGAACAGGATGGAAGAGACGTGTGACTGAACTGGTGGTTTGAATTCTAATTTCAGTTTATCAACAGTAAGATAGTTAAAATAAATTTAAGGTTACCACGAGTATTTGCTAATAGAATTTGTCCCCCCTCTCTCTTTTCAAATTACACACTATATACTCCTAAAAAAACCTGCTTCAAGTTCTCTATCCCCCCCCCCCCCCCCCAATGACCCCTACAGCACCCAGTGCCCCCATCATCCTGTTCCTTATCAACCCACTCCTCTCTCAACACACAATTTGATGACTTTGTGTGTATATAATAGGGTCTAGGTGCCACCTTTAAAATTCAACCCCTCTACCACAATCTGCCAATGCGGAAAATTATTCAACTCAAAATTTACCGTAAATTTTTCATCTCTACCTCCAATATGCCCTGCTGGGATCAAATCTCGACCTCCTTATTAGTGGTATAGACAAGACTATATGAGACTGCAGCACTTGTTCTGCCTGCTTACCGGTGCGTATAAAATCACAATGCATATAAGCTATAAGAATAACTGAAATCACCGCAATTGATTTGATTTTTGTCACCAAAATGTTATGGATAGGTGGGCTTTTTCAAACAGACTCTTCCTCATTCTCTACTACTTAGAAGCCTTTCCCTTACGAAAATAAATATAGAACCCAGCGTCGTAATACAGTAAATTGTATTCAAATATTATTATATTTCATTATTCATCGATATAAAACTAACGCCCCATTTATAGTTTAAGAAAATCATTTATCGGCCATTTCCATTAACTAGACATGGAAGAAAGGAAGAAATAAAGAAAGAAAACAGACATTTTATCACTGGCTCATGGTATTGTTTATGTATATTGACCAAAATAATTTGTATCCCTTATTGGCCCTACTGCAAGTTGCTGTGCCATGACACATAATACATTAGACTCCAGAAAATGTATTGTTAGACTTAGTTATAACATATTTAGCACCGCATCTTACTACCCGTTAGGGTTGTACGCTTAATTACTAATTACGCTAATTGGTAAGTAAGTAAGAAGTTCAATATAGAGGAAGTAAACCAGCATTTGCGTGGAGGGATAGTGGAAAACAATTTTGGAAACCCCCCAGTTCACCCAACCGAGATTCGAACTTCAGTCTACCCATCCTTGACAATCTGGCGCAACACGAAACAAGTGCGCAGGCCAACAACGCCACCAAGACGTACACCTCACAGAAAAATCCCATATAAGCTTATATATTGATTCATTGATTCATCTGCAACAATCCATCTCTCCAAAGTCATTAAGTCAGTTCACATTAATTTTAATAATGCCGATTTAAATACCTGGTTTTAAATTTTTTGCGATTTTTCAGACGTCAATTATTTTATCACCTATAGAAATTACTCATATCAATTTTCAAACAAATTTAAAATATTAATTTTTAAACCAAATTCATGTTCAGTTCTCCGAAAACAAATTAGTAAATAAATAAATGTCATGAACACTTTGGATTACTATAGCTGGTGTGACTCTCCCACGAGCATATACTTGTTTGACCTATAAATGAACCAGAGTAAATTGAGAGTTATTTAAAACAAATCTGATTCTTAGCAAAAAGATTAGTAATTTTCATACGTCTTTATGTAGCTATAATAATTAATAATGTCTTAACCGCACCTGTGCGCACACAGACTAAATGCAAGTCTCATCTAGTCTGGTTTACCAGTGAGTGGAAGGTCGGAGATCAAATCCCGGTCGAGTATTTGAAAAGGTTTTTTCCTAAATAGTTTTCCACTCTCACTTTACAAGTAGAAGGTGCTTGTACCTTTGATGTCTTCATTTACTCCCAGCACATAGCGATGTAACTAAAATATTTAAAAAAATAATCTAATTGGATTTGGCTTACTTTTAAAAACTATCTCATCCAGACGACTAACTTCCATAATTTATCAAATTGTTACTTATTTAAAATAACATCTAAAAGTAAAATATAAAATTACTTACCGTTTATTTTTACAGTAATTTCTAAGATTCTCTGGTAAACGTCTTTTCTTCGGTTTTCTTTAAAGACATAGACGTTCTGATTTTTTACGAGTGAAGAGATAGAGCTGTTTCCTTTGTTTTGGTGATACAGTTTCTTTCCGCACTGTGGCTAAGTTTTCTCCATCCATGATTATACTTAGGAGAGTTCTTTTAAAGAAGTATTTTACAGTAATGTATAGAAATTATATTTTTATAAACAAAAATACATAAACTATAGAAATACTATTTTTACACTAGGTCTATACATATATAGGCCCAACTGTTCGTAAAAAAATGTTTAACTGCTCATGTTAAACACACGCTTATACTAATTTCAAACACAAACAATAATGATAAAACCTTTAAAAAATGACCAAAAGCTACGAAAGAGTTATCTACTGTTAAAATATTTGACAGTTTAAATCAAAACACTAAGATAATCATTATTTGACAAAGCCTTGAAAATTAACTACTCTACGAGACACAACCAAACCAAAATATATTTATTCTTCAATGTATTTGAAAGGGCATGCTCAAAACTTCCAAGATGTGTTGGCAAGCATATATCTGGTTAATGACCCAAGACTGACCTTGAACGGGTTGGGCGGGAGGGGGGGGTAGAAAGAGGGTGTTAAGCTATTCCTGGTACCTGTCACCCAACATCGTCTAAAGAGAAGGTTGGGTTTGGTGGAGGGGGTAGGCAAGCTACGTAAACGATAGGGGGACGCGGCAGTTGGCCTAAAAGGCATTTGGCCTAAAGGCATTTGGCCTAAAAATGAAACCAAAAGTCATTTGGCCTAAAAGGCATTTGGCCTAAAAGGCGTTTGGCCTAAAGGCATTTGGCCTAAAAGGCATTTGGCCTAAAAGGCGTTTGGCCTAAAGGCAGTTGGCCTAAAAGGCATTTGGCCTAAAAGGCAGTTGGCCTAAAGTCATTTGGCCTAAAATGTAAATTTAAAACCTTCGGTTATCTTCGGAAAGTAAAAGGTACTGTTAGTTGTTTCATCTGAATATAGATAGCACAACTGATGCAAGGTAGTTACAATATTTCTAAAAACATTGACAATATCCTACATACAACTAAATCAGTAGTTCACAAAACACTATATCACCTTTTTTATATATAGATTTACGATATTATTTCCTTGTGAATATATCTCACGGTCATAAAGTTAACGAAAAACAATAAGAAAATCCTATTCTCAGCATCGTTTACGCTCGGTAAAATTATATGCGTACATTCAAATTATGGGGACTTTTGACAACTTATTCCGAAAGGCAAAATGAAAGTGTAAACCAATATTCAACCAGCCCACTTTAAATTTGTCTGAAGTGACGCCCGATTTTCGTTTAGCGCTACTGAGATATATATGAACATATTTTTTTTTATCTATTGTATTAATAATTAATATATAAATAATAGTGACGCATTAAATAAATTTTGCCAGTAAATATTACAATGGTCATATATATAATATATATATATATATATATATAAAAACTTAAATTATGGTTTTGACTAGATCCTTAACTCTATTATTATTGTTAGAATTATTATAACTATTATTATATAAAATTAGTACAGTTATTTTTTTCAAACAGTGTAACTATTTTTATTACGGTGATATTATTAACAACATGGGCTATGTTAACACAATAGGTCCTTTGTTTAAAAACTATATACTAATTTCCCTCCTAGTAATTTGCAAAGCATTCTCAGGAATTATTTCAACTTGTGAAAAAAATACAAAAGATTTTATGGAATTGTCGTTGGTCTTTTTTTAAGTCTTCACAAAACGTAAAAATACAAAATGTAGTAGCCTTTACAGGATGATAACTTCCTAGGGTAAGAAAAACGTACGATGTAAGCAAGTGGACCTCCGAAATGCCAATGGCTGCAGCAGAGGCCAGAGGGATAAATCTGACGAGCTTTGGTTGGTAAAAATATCTCACCGCTAGGATCGATTGTGTTCTCCCATTCCAAAAAGTGACACTCTTATAGCCTAGAGGCAAACAGACGTGACTCAAGTTGGCCCGCCACTATGCCGAAAAAAATCTTTTTATGTCTAATCGTTTGTGCTCTATTTATGCTCATATGTGCCCGAACATGAACATTTGTGCTGTTAAACTGGCCATTTTAGAAAATATTTAATGTGGTGGGCCAACTTGAGCTCAAGCTAGCCCGCCACATATTGAAAAACACAACATAACAAAATTTATTTAAGTCAATCCATTGTGTTCCATTTGTGCTCATATGTGCCCGAAAATGAACATTTGTGCATTAAAATTAGAAAATCTAGAGAGCATTTAATGTGGCGGGCTAACTTGAACCTTCCCTATATCATAAACTGTAGAAAAATATAGTTCAAGCTGGCCAGCCACATTTTTAAATATCAATGTAACAAAATTCTGTATTCACGATTCGTTTGTTCTTAGTTTGTGCTCATATGTGCCCGAAAATTAACGTTAGGGCTGTGAATCTAGGCCTTTTAGATAACATTTAATGAAGGCGATCCAACTAGAGCTCAAGCTAGCCCACCACATTAACTGTTTTCTAGATTTTCTAATTATAGAGCACAAATACTCATTTTTGGGCACATATGAGCACAAACGAAAAACAAACGAATGGTGAAAACAGAATTTTGTTACATTGATATTTAAAAATGTGGCGGGCCGGCTTGAATTCAATTTTTTCTACAGGTTATGGTATAAGGAAGACTCAAGTTAGCCCGCCACATTAATTGTTCTTTAGATTTTCTAATTTTAAAGCACAAATGTTCATTTTCGGGCACACATGAGCACAAATGAAGCACAATGGATTGACTTAAATAAATTTTGTTATGTTGTGTTTTTCAATATGTGGTGGGCTAGCTTGAGCTCAAGTTGGCCCACCACATTAAATATTTTCTAAATTGGCCAGTTTCACAGCAAAAATGTTCATGTTCGGGCACATATGAGCACAAATAGAGCACAAACGATTAGACAAAAAAGGTTTTTTTCAGAATGTGGCGGGCCAACTTGAGTTACGTGGCAAACAGGCTAAATCTTCTCTTTCTCTCTTCTCCGTCGCACTCTACAAGAGACTTTGAAGGGTGGGTTTAGGCAGCAGTCCTTTCCTCCCTCCATTCCTAATAATAGCAAACGACCTTGAAATAAACCATAAAAAAAATTCATTGTTCCCCGGCAACTTTCCTTTGGTTCTTTTTCAAACCCACTAACATAATTTTTTTTAGTTTCACGAGTTGTTGGCGGGTACCTCTCTCTTGCTTCATCCTTTGCTTTATATAGATTAACTAATGTATTGATTTGTATATTTTTTTGTAAAGTTTAGTGATATCTAATTTTTTTAAATATGTATTTCATCTTCATTTTTGAAAGAAAGATTTTTACTATAAAATAATGAATCGAGGACAAAAATGTGCATACCGCGCCTGCTCAATTACACGATGTACTTAAGGTAATTTTTCCTAAATGGTTTCCCGTTTTTCCACGCAAACGAGGGTACTTCTCATAATTTTATCTTCCTCATACCTACCTTCTAATTGCTATTAAATGTGGAAAGCATTGACTGGCGTGAAGATACAATGAAAAAACAACACTACTAGAGCTTACTCTATTTACTTGAAAAACATATTTTAGACAGTGAAAATACATCATATTCAAATATAACAAATGTACATTTTTGTATAATTATAATTACATTTAAACTTTATTTAACATTTTTAAGATAAATACTATACTTACTATATTGATTTAATAATATAAAATGAGAGACTCTTTAACACACTGGCTCAAAAAGTATTCATTATTAACATTATATATATAATCTAAACCTTTTTAAAAGGGTTTTGAACTAAAAGTTTAGTACCCTTTAATTAAATAAAAGCTAATGGATATACTTTTGATTTTTTCACTTGACGAGAAAAAGGGGCATTATAAGTTCATAAAAACCATTTTAAAAACTATCATATTTATTAATTAATTATATCTATGATAAAATGACCTCTAACTAAGCGTTTACTTAGAACCAGTGGCGCACTCAATGGGTGGAGTAAAAGGGGCACCTTCCCCCATAACCCCTAATAATTTCAATTCAAACATAAATTATTTACTTTATAACTAAAACATTAGACACAGAAGATGAGTCGTATACATAGGCTCCTTTTTAAGACTTGGTTTAAGACTTTATATTCAAAACACACACATATTAAAAGTGCCACTTATATTCTCATTTGAAAAAAGCACAACCATAGTAGCTTCCATACATTGTATACAAGAAAATGTATATAACTAGTAGCCACCATTCTGGTAATTAAGTTCGTTTTAGTTTTTAAGTCTCTTAACACAAGATATGGGTTATTACACCGAGGACCTCGCTTAGAGAGACTTCACTCGCACCCCACCCAATTTCGGTTAAAATTAATGCTAAAGTACTTCGAACTGACAAAGCTACCAGAGCGTGTTATTCAAGGCATTAACATATATTGACTTAGACCAGGGGTTCTCACATTTTAGATCGAAGGAGCCTTTGTACCAGAAAAAATGAATGGCCGAACTCTCATAAAAATATTTACACTAGTATTATGATCATTCAATAAATACATTTAAATCACACAAGTCTTTTATAATTTAATACATGAATGAATATAAAAGAAGAACTACACTACACACCGACCTCCGCGTCACTCAAAAACAAGTTATATTTTGAGTGCGATGACTTATGAGACCAGGTAGCTTACAGCGTTAATACCAACGTACCAGTTTTTTATTTGTGTACAGAGGTGTAATTATTTTATCACATAATATAGAATTATTTTGCTAACAACACATAAACCGTACTAAATGTTGATTTCAATACACAGTCCGACACTTTATCTCAGTTGGTAGCGTGTTTGTATACTGAGCTAAATGTCCCGGGTTCGATTCCCGGAATTTCCGAAAAACGTATCATTGGTTGACTGTGCTTTTCCCCTTTCACAATGATGAATTAACTGTCAGGGAGCTGGATGTTGTATTTGTTCTAGATTTAAGTTAGTTTGTCAGACTCTGAGGAAATAATCTACATTCTACGGTGTGTCTGTCACTAGTTTTATATCGAGTGTCACTCATTGAGCGTGAACTGGGAAAGAGGGAAGGGTTGATAGGATGGGGTATTACCCAATTTTTCTCCCCCCATCGAAATGTGCCTTCCTCCAGTTTGTTAAACTTCCCTCTGATATACTTGAATTTGAAGCTGAAAGATGGTTTGCATCAAACTTCAAAAAGATTCTAAAACAATCTATTATTATTTCTAAATGCTTAAGGGAGACCCCAAATAGCTTTTAGTGGCATTCCATTTTCAAATATTTTCCACTGGCTTGGAGTCAATCACCTAAAAACTCCTTAAAAATAGTGTTTTTACAAACTACCTCGCCCAACACTAATA
Source organism: Timema cristinae (assembly GCA_039000515.1). Taxonomy (NCBI): domain Eukaryota; kingdom Metazoa; phylum Arthropoda; class Insecta; order Phasmatodea; family Timematidae; genus Timema; species Timema cristinae. The sequence goes on along the minus strand of JBCFYV010000003.1, from coordinate 56,806,694 downwards.
AAGCTTCGCCGATACTCTTGATAGTCATCACAATACGTTTTTTTTCCATTGTGACTTACTACCCGTTTGAGTTGTACACATACATCAATTTACCCTAATGAACCAGGAATGAGGAATGTTACATTTTAGATTGAATGTACCTACATTTGCGTATATTGAGAGTGGGGTACCATTTTAGGGAAAAATACCCTTGCTACACCCGGCTGGGATTTGGACTTCAATCTTAGAGGACAACTTTATTTCCAACTGAGGGGGGGGGGTGGGGGATATAGGTGGAGGACACACATATTATCTCCAACTTTGAGGGGGGCATATATTATTACCAACTTATATAACATAAATGTAGCTGAATCTAATATTACCCTTTAAATATATAGTTTGACACACTCATTTGAACATTAATATAAATTCAAGACTTTCACTATACTACAAATTGGTTTATGAATAGGCCTACTTACAAGAGGGTTATTAATTTATATTGAAAAGTTAACACATAATTTAAGGTAACACTTACGTCACCAAATACCTTAATTCTTTCATTAACTTGCGTACTATATACATTTGTTCATGTACTACAATAAACTATGTTCTTGTACAAAACATATTTATGTGTGTCAAACAGCCACGTGATTTATTAAATTTAGAAATAATGTTTCTAAAGTATGTTTTAAGATGGCATGGATATCATAAAACTATATCCACCTTGCATGGGGAGATTTCTCTTCCAGACTACTGTCCACATTAATGAAGCTAGATCGATTTGGATAATAAGGTTATAAAATGCATATGTGAAATCTTGCAGTTAAGTAAACTATTTAAACAAATAATTAAATTCACTATAGAAGGGGACTTTTCCATAAAGTAAAACTATTGGGGGTGACATGTTTACCCGCCATGAAATCACTTACTATTTGTTTCGTAAATCTAATACAATGCCTAGATTCACGGGTGATATATTTTCCCCTTGGATAACATTTTCGGAGACATCACAAATAAGGGCGATTTTAATTTGCTTTTTTAAGGAAATTACAGCAGTTAGGGCTGAAGGTCTTGTTCATATTCATTAGGTGAAAAAATGTTCTGAGCAAATAAAATATGAATCATGATTTTCCATCTCGTTCAGAAGGGAATACATCTTCATCTGACATCAGAATCTTTAGGGAAGTCATGGTGTATAACACCATATCTCTTAGATAACTTTTATTGCATACGGCATAGTATAAGGAAGGACCCATCAAGATGACCAAATAAACCTTAAAATTTGAAATTTCTCAGTGAGTTGAGTAATTGCAGGAGGAAGGGGAGCTTGGAGGTCAACATTTTCAAAAACTAATATATTTAATTACTTCTCTGTATTGTAAAGAATTTAAATGTATTAATTAGGTACGGGAAACAATACAAATAGACATTTACATAATAATAATAATAATAATTATTATTATTATTATTAATATTTAAAATTGCATTCTGAGAAATAGTGGTGATGGAGTATAATAGAGAAAAAAACTTTTTGAGATTAGGAAAAAAATAAAATTTTGACAGATAAATAAAGATAAATCAAATCCCAGATAGCCATAATAACGTTAGACTCTAAATTTCTCAAAGTGGGTTGGGAATAAGGAATCCAAAATCTACAAAATTAATAGAAACTACTACATCTCAGTGCAGTGTCGTTAAAAATTGAATTTTGGCATGCCCGTAAATGCACCACTCCAAATAACTAATAAGTCTGAGCATTTTAAAATGTAACTCCATGAAATCAAGGGAGGGGCGGGGGGAGTTATAAAAAACCTTTTATCTATAGTTTAAAATCGAAATTTGGCTGGCAGGTAGAAGAACAACTATAGATAAAGAAAGTATTCTTAAAACTATGTGTTTAAATGGGAGTTAGAGAAATTATGATTGGGGAGGAGAAGGGAAAATTTTCAAAAACCAATAGAAACAATTACTAACAGAACAATTTATTTGATAAGCTGAGGTGCTTAGTACTAGAGTGATTCTTTCAAATTAATTGATGTTAAGTTAGTAAATTTAAACTATTTCTTTAGGTGTTCATTTCAACAATGTCTCTGCGTAAGCGAGCAAATATTGATTCAAAGATTGCATATATATATAAAATAGATTATATATATATATATATATATATATTTATAAAATAGATTTTACTTCTTATAGGTAGTAGTTAATTTGTGGCTTCATCAACATACAAAGTTTTCGCCTCATACGTGTCTGAAAATGTATTTTTGGTAGTTTAGATCAGGGTTTCTCAAACTGCGAGGCGCGAAGGAATTTCAGATGAGGTGTGAACCAATTTCTCACTTCTTTCGACTTGCCTAAATTATGATTGACTAAAAAATTAATATTCTGTTTGGCCTATGAAGCAATAAAATTAATTAATATCTTACAAAACCTTACTATTTTTATAAACTTCTACAAAGCTCTTATCAGAAAATAATTAAATCAATTAAATAATAAATGTCTCATTTTTGTATTTTAACGTAAAAAAGTTATTTTATTCTAAGAATAAGAGTCTTAACAATTAATTTTATGTTCATATAAGGCTCAAGAGTATAGAGTTTGAGAAAACCTGGTTTAGATGATTTGCTAAAAATAAGATAATTTACCCAACTTAAATGTGAGCGAAGCCGTGGGCAAACTCGAGTAAGTTAATATGATTATTAAAAAATGAATGATTGATTAATTCATTTAGCAAAATTAATAAACAAATATACTTAGAAAGACTGATAAAATATACTTTGGCACTTAAAAAAAATATATTCAAAATTCAAAATAAATAAAAAAATATTAAAATGGTTTGACCACATGTATGTGCTAATTAATAAAAAACGGTACGGGTACAAAACTTTTTATTTCTGGTACAAAACGGTACAAAAATTATTATTATTAGCACCACGTCTTACTACCCGTTCGGGTTATGCACTTACGCTAATGTGTAATGGTAGGGTGATTGTGAGATGAAATGAAGGACCTACAGTTTAACGTGGAATCCGAACCACGGTGGTGGCCTGGCACTCCCCACAGTAACAAGATGGCTTGTCAAAAATTAGAACAAAACCTTGGCAATGTAAAAAGTTCAACATACAAAAGTGGTACTACAGTATAATGGACGTGCTGCTATACCTTGGGAAGTAGTAAATTTAGAAAAGACTTATATATTTTGAAACGGTAGTATATAATATTTAACTAAACACTACACACCTCGCCATCTATTAGCATCACTACAAATCTTAACGAATGTTTCCGAAGACAGCAAAACATATTTTAATAAATGGTCTAAAAATTAACTTTACAAAAAGTCGTTTGGCCTAAAAGGCATTTGGCCTAAAAGGCGTTTGGCCTAAAGTCATTTGGCCTAAAGGCATTTGGCCTAAAAGGCATTTGGCCTAAAAGGCATTTGGCCTAAAAGGCATTTGGCCTAAAGGCATTTGGCCTGAAGGCGTTTAGCCTACACTTTAGGCCAAATGCCTTTTAGGCCAAATGACGGGTACCCAACGATAGCAGAGTTCCTTGCAGGACATCGCTGAACTAATTTAAACAAATGTTGGTACAAAATTACGTAAGTTCTATGTAGTATTTTAATTTGAAAAAAATACGTACCTTTATTTGAGCTAAAATTCATTGTTTGTATAGAAAAAAAAATTGAATCCACTCAAAACGTAGAAATGCAAATTTTGAATCAATTTAATAAATTAATCAATAAGATTGTTTATAATATATTTCTATGGAAAAATAGAAATATATTTGAACTACAAAATAAAAAATACCAGGTACTCTTGCAATATTTCATAATCCGGAAAAATGTACCAAAGTAGGTGTTATTTTTTTTTTGCTCTTTTCTCAGCCCAACAGTCCCACCTTCACGCAGCCTTAACGATGTACACAGGCTGCTAGGGACAGATATATTCCGATAGAGTGTAGTACTATTGGGTTGTCGTGCTCATGACGGCCCGGTTAAAGAGGGAGACAGTATCATTACCTCTCACTCTCACTTAACTTCTCGCTTTGAGTACAAATAAAAGTAAGGAAAGAGGGGATTAATAGCCTAACAGGAAATGTATACAGGGGGGTTTGATGGAATACAATGTTATGATTAGAAGGACAAATACTTTTAACTATGCCTAGCTCAAGGGTGGATCCAGGGCTAGTTGTAGAGGTAAATTGGTTTTTACAAGGCTCCTTCAAGGATAAATTTAATAATTTTGGTTAATAAATATTTTAATTATAATATTGCGAGTTTAACAAACTAGTTGAAATTAACAATTAATTTAATAATAATAATACTTTAAGAAAGAACATAATTTAGATTAACCAATTTGTAATTTTAATACAAAAATAACATAAAACAAAAAGTCGCCGTCAAAATAAGAATAATAAATATATACTGTACATAGGTCTAAAGTGTTTTAGTAATAAAAGAAAAAATATGTATTTTAATACTAAACTTAATATTAATACTAGAACATTTTAGTTTTAATCCCATTGCTTTGCTCTAGAGCTAAGTTGAAAGAGATGTTGCCTAATTTTGATTAGGTCGTGTAGGAGATAGGATGAGGAAGGTGTTAGTCAGTCATTCTTTACAACTTTAAAGTATTGGTTTCGATATTTATGATTATTTTCTATGCAGGAGGGGACGATTGCACCCAACCCCACCTGGATCCTCCCCTGGTCTAGTCAGGGAAACTCGAATAAATATATGATTCTTAATGTAAATGAGAACCAATTCACTGTGCTGTTTGTAAAGATGATTATATATTCCAACAAGTTAATATACAAAATTAAATACTCTTTTTGGAATATGTGTAATAAAAATGACATTAACTAAAGGTTTTTTAATTTAAGATAAACATTTTTTTATATGATATTCAACGAAATACAATAAGTGTAATGATCTTGATATTTTTGGACACAATTATATTTAACTAGGACTGATTGCTATTATTGATATGATTTAAATTTCTGGGCCTAAGTGCTATAGTTGTATTTGTAGACAAAATTAGTTACAGGTTCATATTGTTTACATTGTCATCATACAAACTGGTCGATAAGCTGTAAAAAAATCTCGTAGGCTAGATGAGACATGTAGCCGATATGATTTGGAACAACTGGTTGACAAGTTCATGCTTAGGTGGACAAAGTGACAGCAAACTGGCCGACCAATTGGGACTCCAGCTAACTGATCGACAGCACACTGGTCAACATGTGTGTAAAAAGTGGTCGACAGACAAGTGACTTGTCATGCAAAAGCCGTGTCGATCACATGGTCGATGTGAGTAGGACCATGTGATAAAGAGCCAATTGGTCGACAAAAAGTATACAAATATTTGGAATGCTTGGTGGGTTAATTATCTGACCCTAGTATGACCTACTGGTCGACTAGTTCATGCATACGAGGACAAAGTGATATACACACAAATAGTTGACCAATTTGGGTGCATAAAACTAATCAACAATAAACTGGTAGATACGTGTGAACAAAGTGATCGACAGACAAGTAATCTACACGAAGGAGTACTTAGACCAATTTGTTGATAAGGGTAGGACCATGTGCTAGACGACCAACTGATCGACAAAATATTAACAAACATTTGATAGACTAGGTAACTAGTGGCCTTCGATTCGTCGAAAAATACGTACATAGAACCACAAAGTGATAGACAGCCAAATGGTCGACAAAAAAAACTGGCAGACAAACGTTGAGATGGATCCTTATAATAGTGGACCACAAGTTAATACATAGCGAATAAAGAACTCGCTAAACCAAAAGCTAGGTGTTTTATTTTTGTATCCAGGTGTTCTTTTTCCACTATATATTTAGTTACATTACAGTGAAGGTCTGTCATCCGTTAATAATAACAATGTCAATCGATTAAAATAGTGCGCTTTACTTAACAATAAATAAACAGTGTCCCTTCTGTTTAATGTACAAATAAAAACAATTAAATGTTGGTAAATCATATACATAATATACAGCGAAAATGTAAACCAAATTATTGTAAAATAATAGCAGAAAAGGTATGTTCTCTAAGAAGAACAAAACCCTTCCTTCACCTCTGACAAGACATCTTGTGAATGTGGGGAATGCCAGGCCTCCACCGTGGTTCGGATTCCACGTTAAACTGTAGGTCCTTCATTTCATCTCACAATCACCCTACCATTACACATTAGCGTAAGTGCGTATAACCCGAATGGGTAGTAAGACGCGGTGCTAATAATAATAATCTAAGAAGAGAATACAAGGAATTCATACAAATATTAAAGTTATTATTTTTATAACAATAAAATAATCAACAAAAATATACACAATTCTCTAACCACATCACTCACAAGTAGCCTTATTAACGTTGTTATCTCCTGATTAAATATTACTTTATTTGGAAAGATTCTCACCTGTATTATCTTTTAATTGAATGTATATAGAATCTATTTAGCATTGTCACCTAAGCTATTTTTGAAAAGTATTTGCATGCATAATCTATTTTGAGTGCTTCCCTTCCAGCAAATTTTTAAAACTGGATGTCTCTAGAAACTATTTGCAGGGGTCGTCGTCACCTCAATCACTTGGCGCATTTTTGAAAATTAAATGTCTTAAGAAGTTATTTGCCGTTTTATTAAAGTCATTTAGCTTCATATTCGAGAATATCAGTAGGTGTGAACTACATCTAGAAGAGGGCTAATTTATTCCAAGAAGGGCAATCACCCCTCTCTACACTCCACTTATCGTTTTCTCTGTCTCTAATTATACCAATATTAGTTGTAATATTTTCAAACTACAGTTACCTTTTAAGTGATTCAAATCTGTTTCCGGTTAATTATGATTCTTCTTTCTGGATTCTCCATCTCTTTAAATCTCTGGATCGCTTTCTTCTTTTGAATACTTTACTTGTAAATGAACGAGGCTTAGACATTTTGTACACAGTAAAACTCACATAAAAGTTGATTAATATCAAGACCATAGTCGGGAAATTTTATGAACAATATATATTGCTTTATTTATGGTTTAAACAATACCAAAATTAATGTACAAGTACAAATTAGGGGGCTGTGTTACCATAAAAAGCACTTCAGAAAGCATCTAGAGGTGTTTAATAATTAGAATTATATCTAGCCTCCGGCAGCTATGGTGTTAGGTTGCCATAAAAATACTTTAGAGAGCTTTAGAGGTGTTTAATATTTTGATTTTTTTCTAGCCTATGGCAGCTATGATGTTATGTTGCCATAAAAAATGCTTCTAGAGGAGTTTAATACTTAGAATTTGTTCTAGCCTCCATCAATTGGGGGATGCCCCCACCCCCTGAAATTATTTGCTGGCTAAGGCCTTGATTAATATAATTATATTTATGCCAGTTAAATGGTAGCCTACGCTCAAACTAAAATATAAAACTAAACAATGTCAAAGAATACTGGTAACAATAGACTGTACAACTTTAACACATTAAATAGCTAACAGGCAAGAACAGTCTAAAATATCAGAATATTACTCTTCGTATGTTTTTGTACCTCAATACTTTTCTCAGCTGGTTTTGAAAAGTTTGCTAATGATCTTCATCCCCCTCATCACTCCCCGCCCGCCCACCGCTGTCAATCAAAACACAAGCGGTCTCTCCTACCTGTGTTTGGTTCTCAACGGTACGGCCCGGTTTGGCTGTATTTATTTCTGTGAAAATAACGTAATTTGTGGATATTTCCTATCCAGTTTTTAAAATATAATAGTAACGATTGTATGAAAAATGTCAAATGAACCAGTATTTATTGCTTAATAAGGAGAGTTAAATTTAATTTCAAAATACAAAATAGTTTTCTAATAGGACATTTATTTGTAAACGAATGAGAAAGTCTGCCACCGATTCAGTTTCATTATTTTTTAAATAAAAATTAATATCTTGGAAAATATGCTACAGACCATGCCTAAAATAGTTTTTTCATATAGTGCTTGCTATACTATCCGTACATCCACAAAAAAAATTAAGGAATTTCTTAATACTTGGATACGAATTAGTATTATTAAGTTAAATTAATCATTATAACTATTTAATCAAAAAATACATAACAATTTTGTTCTATTATTACTTATTTTAATATTTTTATTCTATTAAAAAGACTCACAACAATAAAAATAAGAAAATAAAATAAAATATTATCACTCTTGCACAGCCTTAAGTCCGTACAAACCGAAAGGGTTGTAAGACGTGGTGCTGATAATAATAATAATAATAATAATAATAATTATTATTATTATTATTATTAATATTATTGAGAGCGGGGTTCAATCCTCGGTCCTGGCACGGATTTATCTGATTTCCAAACCCTTCCTTCACCTCTGACAAGACATCTTGTGAATGTGGGGAATGCCAGGCCTCCACCGTGGTTTGGATTCCACGTTAAACTGTAGGTCCTTCATTTCATCTCACAATCACCCTACCATTACACATTAGCGTAAGTGCGTATAACCCAAACGGGTAGAAAGACACGGTGCTAATAATAATAATAATAATAATAATAATAATAATAATAATAATAATAATATTGAGAGGAAGTGGACCAGCATTGGCGTGGAGGGAGAGTGGAACACAATTTATGGAAAATTACCCTCAGTGCACCCAGCCGGGATCGAACCCTATCTCCTTGTCTTTGACAGTTTAGTCTAACACGAGATTAGCACGTTAGAACACGTGACCACCAAAGTGGGTAGCTATTATATTCTTTGGAGTGAAAAATGACACCTGAACACAGGAATCGAACCCGTGACCTTTATCTTAGTATGCCATAGCTCTACCCACTTATCCAGGGGAGGTCCCAGGGTCATTCGTATGATATTTATATGCAGCTATACCGTAATTACAAATATAATAGCGTGGATATTTAATCCGTCATGGTATGATTATTCGTACATTATCATTGTGCATTTGGCAACATAAACCCCTCCTGAGACGAAGATTACTGTGTTTTCTGAAAACTTGTGATATTTATCATTCACATGTAGTTGACTAATTCCGCACGTCCATCATAGACTCTGCCTTAAAATGTGATTGAAGAATGACCCTGGGCACGGGACAACTCCAGGATAGCTCGGTTGTTAGAACATTGACGTACTAAACCAAAGGTTCAGGGTTCAATTCCCATGTCCAGGTGTCATTTTTCAATCTAAAGAATATGATATATAGATGCGTCTGTAACAGTAACTAACCAACTAGCGTGGCTATCAGCTTTCTAAAATAAAATTAGGTTGTCTTAACAAAAAAAAATCCATAATTTAGCAAATCAAATAACTAAACCCATTCGCATATTTTATGGGTATGCGAATGTATTTAGTTATTTGATTTGGTAAAAATGAAGTTTTAATAACACACAAACCCACTTTGGTGTTCGAATGGTCTAAGGCGTCACTATCTCAATAAACTAGATTGTTGATAACTTGGAGATCAAGGTTAAAATTCCGTTTGGATGTACTGATGGTGGATTTCCCTAAATGGTTTTCCACGCAAATGGGAGTACATTTATTCTAAATTAGGCTTTCCTCGTCCCTAACACATTAACACAATTAGTACATATAAGTATAACTCGAAAAGTTAGTAGGACACTGTGCTAAATTAAATTTAAAAATGACACACAATTTAAAACCAGATATAATCAAATTGGGTGCTGAAGAGGAAAGCATCCAATCTAAACGTTTACCCACGGATCGCTGGCAATGATCTCTAATTGATGTTGTTGGTGATTGCAGTGCAAGAGCGACTGACCAAGCAGATCGCTATGGCAGTGACCAAGGCAGTCCAGCCCGCGGGAGTCGCTGTTGTGATCGAAGGAGTGTAAGTACTAGTGCATAGCTTGGTCCAACCATATGATACAGTGTTTAGAACGCTTATTTCACGTTTTACTGAGCAGATCATTATGGTAGTAGCGATGGCAGACTCTCTTGAATTTCTACTATACCTATACGCAAATGTGAGTACATTTCATATTAATTACATCATCCTTATCCTATTAGTGTAATTAAATGCCCAGGTGGGTGGGGAGACACACAGCATAAAAAATGTATTGGGGTTGTCTAACTAATTCAACATGTGTGTCTACAGGCACATGTTTATGTTGGTACACCTCCTGATCTTGTATCAGACTTGTCTAACTAGTGAAACATGTGTGCCTACAGGCACATGTGTATGTTGTTACACCTCCTGATCTTGTTGTATCAAACTTGTCTAACTAGTGCAACTTGTGTGTCTACAGGCACATGTGTATGGTAATGCGTGGCGTACAGAAGATAAACAGCAAGACGGTCACATCCACCATGCTGGGAGTGTTCAGAGATGATCCCAAGACCCGTGAGGAGTTCCTTAACTTGGTGAACAGCAAGTGAATCATCCTTCTAGCGCTCTCTTACCTATATGTGTGGGCGTCGTGGAGGTGGCATTAGTTTCTTTTGTACACCTAGTTTTATTTTTAAAAAGACTTCCATAACGGTATTCACTTTTATAGAGATAGGTGATTATAAAGCTATGTTTTTTGTTTTGCTTTTTATTTAATTTTTAAAATTTCTTTTTGCTTTCGTTTTTGTTTGTTTTTCTGTATTTGATTACGTTTATTTTGACTAGTAGATATACTATAATAAGTGAACAGGAATGTCCAAACCATATTGTGCAATCTATTGGGCACCCCTGAAAAAATTACGTATTAAAGTGTTGGCAAAGAAATCATGAGATAAGTTCTGTATTTTTAAAGTTAACATTGTTGGTCAAAATGAATATATTATTTAGTATATATTTTTATTTTCTAAATTTTGTAATATCATCGGTTCTTACATATTTATCATGGGCTTTGCGAAATTTGAAGATGAGTTTTTTTCTCTTAATATAAAAAGTTTTAGTTCAAATTCTTTTATGTTCATAGCAAATATCCCAAAATTGTTGATAATATAATGTGAAGAAAATTAAACTATAAGTTTTTACTCAAGTAATTTTTTATTTTGCCAAAAAATTTTTTGTTGTAAATACAGCCAAGATGTTGACTCTAGCTCGAGGCTCCACACCACCTTAAGTGTGCCTCTTACTTTGAAATACATACTCTCACACTGCTGGGTTTCTAATAAAAGAGGCAATCCTGAAGTAAAAAGAATATTAAAACAATCCTTTCGTGACTTTGTCAAAACACAATTTTATAATTTTTGAGGAAAGCTGATATAATATTTCCAAACATTTTCCTTAAGCTACAGTTTATGTAAAAGTTGTTGAAAATTTGATATTTAAAAAAAAATTACAATACAAGGTTTTTAATTATGTAATAAGATGTGAATACTTTTTGTTTCCATATTTGCTTGAGCCATATCAAAAAATAAAATTTTATTTTTTAAATAATGTGGGATGTTTACATACTTCAGCCAAGAATGTCAGCTTTCTTGTAGTTGGCACCCTTAAACCCAAGTGTCAGTCATCATAAAAAAAGATAACCCTGAAATGAAAGGTAGTTTTTAATAAATAATTCGAAAACTATTTATTGTAAATCAACGAATTGTATATATTATATTAAATAATAAATTTACTTATTTTTGCAAACATTCAAACCTTTTATTTAGAAAAGAGTACTTTAAAATATATCGAATTTAAGAAAACTGCTTACCTTTGGAAGTCCAATTTAGTGAGTGGAATGTAAGATTATAAATAAGTTGACATCGCTTAACATTTTCTCGTGTTTTATATGTGATGTAGCATCCAACTTTTGATTGAACATTACATTGAATAGCTATTTTTTACTATATTTTTTATAAGATATCATTTATAAAATACTTTTAAAATGTATGTTTTTTTTTTGTAACGATATACCTTCTATATTCTATGATAGGTGACTTGTTGGCTGTTACCAAAGTAAGCAAAGTTTGCAGTACTGTACTAGTCACATGTTTCATCCCAATCAGTATCCTATCGATATACACACGTTCTTTTTTTATCGGTGCCTTTTACTACCCGTTCGATATATACGCTTATTTACTAATTACGCTAATGGTTTTAAGGATTAGTGAGGATTATTTAAGGGAAGTGCAACCTCATTTGCGTGGAGGGAGAGTGGAAAAACATTTTGGCAAACATAAACTCAGAAAACCGGACCGAGATTCAAACCTTGATCTCCCCATAATCGGCAGTCTAGTCTACTGAGAGAGTAACGCGACTGTGGATTCACATATTTGCTGAAAAACAAGCGCAGAACAAAAAAGTGGTCTTGTGATTATCTCTAATCAAATCACAAGATTTCCGCCTCATCGGCGCGAGCTGTTATGTTGAAGTTCAAATTCTACTTTGTCCACTCTGCCTGAGATATTCGGCATGGAAGAACCAATCAATTCTCAAAACCAACCATCTCAAATCAGTGTGCATGTGCATATGACATCGCATGCCCTGTAGAGCTAAATAATAAGCAGACAACTTCGTTGGCCGTTGTGAAGAGATTTGAAATAACCCGTTAATTGAAAGCGTGTGTATCGATGTATTGGATTGTACCACGAGACAGAGTTATAATTTGAAAACGTCTATCGGGAGAGTGATCTAAAACAAATGTATATTTACTGAAAATTAAATATGTATATAATCAGCTGTTTTAAGTTAGCATTTCAATGCATCATGGGTCAACATACAGAGAGTGAATTGCTGTGCAACTGATGCAGATTCTGCTTTCTACTCTCGGCGAACGCGTGAATCGAGCTTTAAGACCACGCGGCCACCGAAAGGGTCACAACTTAGTTTATCACATTATTTTGTTTGAGATTGATTAAATGGCTAATGAAGGGGAAGAAACAGTTTAGTAGTACAGTAACTTCAAGCCAGACTTTCCACGGTAGCAGCCCACGTGACCGTTATTGGTGTTTATAATAATAATAATCATAATAATAATAATAATCGACTTTAATGGCGAAGTTAAGGCTACTGCCCTTTCTTACACTTAACCAATACAATTAAACTGAAGTTAACAAAATAATATATATAAAAACACACAAAAAGTATAAAAAAACTAGAGCTAAAATACACAAGGATTACGTACCACGAGCGCGCGCGCACACACACACACACACACACACACAATGTGTGATTACGTCTCACCCCTCTCAATCTCAAGAATGAGCTTCCACACGCAACTTATTTGCGACTTTTCGCTTGAAACCATTCAATTATAATTTCTTTACATCGTTGGTTAGGGAATTCCATGAACGAGAAGCTGAAACAGTGAAAGAATTTTAGTAATGATTGGAATTATGAAGAGGAATGAATAAAATTGAGTTTTCTTGTAATCGAGTGTTGAAATTATTATTAGAGTTGAGTGAAGAAAGGTATTGTGGGGAGTTGGAGGTCAATAGTTTCTTTATGATTGTCATCGAGTGTAGAGTTCATCTTTCTTTCTAGGCCCTTCCCCCTCTTCCTTCATCTGTTTCCGTACTATCCGACATTTCGGTAATCCGACCGAATACGTGTTGGTCCCATTTAGGTCAGGTTGTTGAGAGACTACTGTATGTAGTTTGTTTTTATTCAGCTAGTGAATATTTACTTTTAAATTAAAGTGTTAATTTTCAAATTACTAATCGTCTAATAGTTTCGCTCCCACCCGGTATAAGCTCTGTTCTATATTCCTCACGTGGGATCAGGGTGTTAAGAACAACTCACAGGTGACAGTTTAAACAAACTCTGCTTGCCTTGTCAACATGACACTCCAATTTAGATCTTATCCTTAAATAGGTTATTCTGTGATAAAGTTTAATTAGGATGATATGTGTATGTTAGTAAAATAAAATATGAGAAAGGACTTAAGATGTTAATAAACTAATAATAATAATATTTTCTATAAAAATAATATTAAATCTAATTGGGCTGTACGTTTGCCGAGTGGATACATAACCATATCTAAACATGTACAGCACTTCTGAAGCTTAAACAATTTGTCACTGAGGCATATTTATTATTTTATCATGTGAAGTTAATTATGATTGATTGGGCATAAGTTCACAAATTTTGCAGACAAAATGTTATTTAAATAAATATTAAATGTCATGAATATAAAATCTGCTTAAGATAAAATAGTAGGCCTACAGGATTGACAACACTTTTTTAGCAGTCGCATCTTCTACATCATGTTTACTAAACCCTATTACAAAGGTTAGAGAATGGCAGGGAAAACGCACCAGCATTAGCGTGGATACAGGATGAGTAAACACCACCAGTGCAGTCAGACGAGGTTCTAAACTTTACTTTTCTCTCACGGTCAATCCAGTCCTTTGTGAACCTGGCGATTTAGACCGTGTCTTCACTGGTGTGGGTGAAATTGAGAATAAAATAAGTACAGTCTATAAGATTGTAAATTTACTATAACTCCATGATTCTAGTTAGATTCTTTGTGAGAACCGACTCTGACATCACCATAACTACTCCACTACGATTTGCTTATGCCATCCATTAAACAAATAAGAGAGTTCAGGGATGTCTAAAATACCCATTGTGCTAGGTTAGTTTGTAAACAACAGTTGGTAGACCCACCTCAGTGGCGTAGTTAACTAAAGCGCTAGTTTCATGTTTAGCTAGACTGCCGGGACGGGAAGATTGAGGTTCGAATTTCAGTCGGGTGAACTGGGGGTAGTTTTCCCTAAATATGTTTCCACTCTCCCTTCACGCAAATGCGGGTTCAATTCCTCTTCCCAATTCCTAACCCATTAGCGTAATTAGTACTTAAGTGTATAGTTCGTATGGGTAGTAAGATGCGGTGATAAATAAAAAATAGAAAAATAGTTTGAACATAAAGTTGAAAAAGATTAACAGTTAACAACCTGAACTAATTAAACTTTTAACTGAATTTTGAAGACATTTTCTAACCACGAATATTTAGGTTGTCATACACAAGGGTCGATTGATTAGTTCATTTATCAATCTTCTACCCTCTCAAAGACTTACCTCTGTTTATCCTGAGGGCGGCAATCTTGTCTTGCATAGTTCCACTAAGGTGTAGCTTATATGATACCATAGTTTAATCAGTCATGGTAAGACTAATGGCTTTCAAAGTAAACTGAGTGTAAAATTTCTTGCTGAGAGAATAACAGAGATACTTATTCGGTGGCTGCATGGTATAAGGTGTCACTCTCACGTTAGACTAGACTGCCGATGACCGGTAGATCGGGGTTAGAATCTCGGTTGGGTTTACTGGGGGTATTTTTTTCCCCAAAATGATTTTCCATTTTCCCTCCATGCAAAAGCGGGTACACTTCTTCTAAATTCAACCTTCCTCATCCATAGCTGAGTAGTGTAATTAGTATATATTATGATTATAACCTGAACGGGTAATAAGACGCTGTGCTAATAAAGAATAGCTGAAAATTAATAACTACTGATGAGTTATAAGTATGCACGCAGGCAAGACTTTGTAGAAAAATACACCCTGAAAATGTATTCCGAATCTCCATTTCCCTTTCCCAAACACTTCTTGATTATGTTTACGTGAATCACAACTTACTACCTGTCTGGGCTATCCTCAAGGGGTAAGGATTAGGAAGGAAAAATTTATAAGAAAGTTACCCTCATTTTAATGGAGGAAACGTGGAAAAACCTTTAAGAAAAACCATCCTCAGTACACCCGACAGGGATTCGAACCCCAACCTCTCCCTCACCGGAAAACTAATCTATATGAGCTTGAAATTTAGTTCGCGTGTTCACCGGTGTGTGTTTTTCCCCTTCTACATAGAACACATGTACTTTCTGATAATATATTTATAATTAGTTCATTATTAAAATATAAGACAGTGAAAGGTTTGGCAATTCTATATATTTTCCAAAAAAAAATCTAAATCTTAAAGTTTTCAATATTTTGAACATTTTTCAAAGTAATAAGCGATAAAAAAAAACTAACACGCTATTCTATTATAGACTATTATGAATGTATAAATTAGATGTATTATTCTCGTCAATGTATTTTAAGATTTGATTATAAATGGGCCAGTGGGCCGTTTTGGATGAACAAACAAGCTAGTTACGGTTTCCCTGTGGACCAATTCACCCCTTAACTTAATCGTAGCTCAAATACGCCACAAATTGTACTCATCTGCTAATTATAGTGTATTTCTACTCATTATGTAGCCATAATTCAGTTTGTTTCTTTTTCTGAAGATGCTTAACACATTCACATTTCATATTCATTAGTTTAATTTTGTTTTCTTATGAATAAATATTTATTGTATCAACAATTTTCTTCCCCGTACTGTGGTAATGATTTTCCTAAGTTTCATCTAATAAAATATATACATACAATAATGAAATATTATATAGAAAGGATATTTAATATACTTTATCCACGCTTTGAAGATCTTTTGTGGGAATACATTAAATAAATTTTAAATTGACCCCATCTGTCAAAAGTGAAAGCGGTAAAAAATATTACAATAAGTATAGGCACTTTGCGTTGATGCATATTGCGCTAGCTGTGATGGAATCTTGAAACACTAAAGTGAAGGCCATTGCTGAAGCATAAAGTTAAGGTGGGACGGAAGGGGACGCGAGAAAAGGCCAGTGTTTTTTTTTTTTTTTTTTTTTTTTTTCAATTTGTATGGCAAACAATTTTGTTTGGTCTAAAATAAATAAAATATTTCTTCAATAGAAACATATAGTTTAATTTTTTTTCATAGGTTGATATCAACAATTCCTGAATATCTGTCATGAGCATTGTGGTATTGTCTAACCAACTTTTTAAAATTGACATTAAATTTCCCAACACCCTTTACCAATTTTCAAGAAATTTTTAGGTCACCATATGAAGAAAATTAAATTATATTTTTGTACTTGAGCAATATTTTATTGATTTTTGCCAAAAAAAAGTGTTGCCATAAAAACTGCAAAAATACTGGCTTTTTCTCGCGTCCCCTTCCGTTCCACCTTAAGCGTTTTGCTTATTGATGCACCACACTTGTTTAAACTCTGTTTACTTATACTAATTTTGATATACTGAATCAAATAAAAAGCGTCAGGATAGAAAATAAAAGAGGTTGTTTTGTAGTATGTTCAAATTTTAATACAAAATAACTAAGAACTATATAACATTTCACAATTCTCCTGGTAGGTCATGGTATTAAAAAAACGAAACAAGTGGATTCAAGAAATCAACAGAAAGAATTAAGTAAATGTATTATTTATATTTTAATGGACCCAGGATCTTTCCCAAAGATGAATAAACCCATGAACTAGGTCGGTCAAGAAACCAATCAATTTCAATATATTTATTTTTGTAGATAAGAATAAACAATATATATATATATATATATATACGTTAATTATCCTTTGTAGTCCCTAAAGGACATAACCGGCCACAATGTTGCTAAGACATTTCCACGTTGTTCCTTATATTTTTGACAAAATAATTATTAGTTCATAAAATGTTTTGAATATTGATAATAAGGTGTATTATGGTCCAAATTGTAACATTCTGCCCGCTTTAAGTAACTCCCTAATCCCTTCTTAAATTATTTATGAGGTTTAACCAGTTATAACTTTTTTTAAACCATATTTAATTATTATTCTGTCTATATCTGACTTATTTCTGAATGTTTACCAATAGATGCAACACTTTGAAGCTTCAAAGTTTTTGCCACACTGGGGCGTTTTAACTTGCACCAGCAACGGCTAAACACGGTGCTTATAAATGCATAGAAATTGGTCGGGTAAGTTTGTGAAATATCACATAAAACTCTTCAACAGGCGACTCAGTTATAGACTTTATATCAAAGGTTTAATATAAATTATATTTATTAAATATTATAATACACATTATAAAACTATAGTAAATGTATATTTCAAGTAAATGTACTGACCAACATTATCTATATTGTATTAATTAAAATGCATAATATGTCAAAAGAAAACAAATTAGCTTAGGTGTGTATGTAGCTTTTTAAATTAAAAGTAAAACAAAATTAAACTTTTTTTGTATTAAAAGAAACTATAATCAAAATTTGAACCCTATAATACTTAACTGATATATTTTTTTAAAAATTTTATAGATGAAAAAATAGTGCTCTAATAGATCAAAAATAATAATGGTATTTAACTAAAACTAGTGATATTGTTGATATTCAAAGTTGGTTGGTTATTGTAAATTCTGAGTAAAAATTGTTTGGTGTGTGTATATTGTTTGGTGTGTTAGTATATCATACAAACCTTTAAGCCCTTGCTTTCACTTATACCCTTCTGTCTCCAACATGTACACTTGTACCCCTTTGCTCGTTTGTGCCAGTTAATTTATAAAAGTACTGCATTTTACCACATTTTTATTGATACAAAACTATTTTAAGCACTAAAATGTAAGAAGTTTTACAAAAGTACTACAACTAAAAATAATGTTTGAAAAAATTGTCTTCTCAAAATTATTGAAAATTTTTTTGTTCTCTTCTTTCCTAGTGAAACATAAAATAATGGTGACCCTAAGTTTAATCATCATGGGACACCTCTATTTTGGATGATTTTTTTTCTATTCATCATAGTCTGATTGTAAAATGTTATAATCGTTGTCCTCGAATTCTTCTTCTCTTTCATTCATGTTTCCTTGTCGTGTTGTGTCTTGTGCTCCTCTACGTTTTCTTTTCCTTCCTTCTACATCATGGGGCAGTGACTTGTAGAAGTTGTGGTGAATTGGAGGAATGAATGGGAGCAGTTCCATTAGGTTCCTGAACTTTGGTAGTTTAATTTTTAGTGGAGGTTCATAGAGTGAAGTTAGCTCAATGGTGGGTGGTCTGCCAGAACTTTTTTTTTTAAATCAAGCCGTTCAAAGAGCATTTCTTCATTCAAAGTCTCTTTGTAGAAGAGTGAAAATGGTGTGGACTTCTCAAAATGCAGCCATTGCATTTTTCGGATACCAACTATGTTATCTTTCATGTGAATCTTCATTGCCTAGATTGATCGAAAGTCGTTGAATTCCATCTTTTATACTTTGAATTTTCTGCTGGATTTGCAAACCACTGAACACCAGTCATCAGGAACAAAAACATTAGAACATTTTCTTTTACCTTTTCGATAACAGCAAAATCCTGATCACATTCCATAAAGGAGTGTCCTGACATCAAGAATCGGTGATCTATCGATGCTACAGGAGTATTACTGACGACATAAGACCAAAATTGGACAATATTCTTATTCTTGTTTTGCCCACCTGCATTGTCACTAAATGCATCTATATGGTTAACTGTTATTCAATGTTTATAATAAACTTTTGAATAGGAGCAAACTGTACCAAACGAATACAAAACATTAGCTCCATAGATAAGAGTATTAATGGCAAAGAGATACAAGTGAGCTTATACCCTTTTGCTTGTAAGGAGATGAAGGTTTCTGCAAACAGTATAATTTCAAGTCACCAGAGAGCAGTACTGAGTGGGAATTTAGTTGTATCCCTTTGCCATTATCTACTTTGGTGTATCTAGTTTGGATTTATGCACTTAACTCAATTTTCACTGAAATGTCACTTGTACCCCTTTCCTTTTAGGCCCCTCATTTATATCTATAAGAAGAATTATTTTTGACAAATAAAAAGTGTTAAAGCTAAAATGTGTCACATAAAAACTGAGACGTAAATTTATCTAATACAATATTTTTAAATGAATTTAGTGGAGGATTTTATTTTATATAAAATATTGTTAATTAATTATTCTATATATAATATGTTTGATCATAAATAATTAATTGTAGAGAAATATTATAGCCAGCTGTAAATCTATTGAAAAATAATGGCCTATGTACTTACACTATCGAATAAAATATTAAAGAATGAACGACAAAAAAATTAAATGGACCAACCACTTTATAAATATGCGCAGATTATTAATTTTAGCTGTTTAATAAAACAATATATTATATATGTTTCAACATTGTAAATTATTTTAGTAAAAATATTTTTCTATGTCAATCAAAACATGTCTTATTCCTACCTCCTTTCCCCTATTATTGCTGAGCTTGTAATGATATGGAATTATACAACCTAATAATTTCTTATTCACAATTGTATCCAAAATCACATTATAAATGAGAGCGGTTGGAAAGATTTGTTTTATGCTGTTAAGGGCCCGTGGTCAATGGAAGTTGGAAGTGATGAATCGCATCAGCGCCAGCCCCTAATTTACGATATCAGAAGAAACCAATTGAGTTATACTTTGTCTTTGGTGGCTCAGTCAGCCCACAGTGTTGCCAGAACTATCAGCCCTTTAAAGACCACCCCCTTCCCAATGAGTTAGCAAGCACGAAACAAAGCTATAATTAATTCACGACCTAAGTTTACCTGGATGACAGCTCGAAATGTTACTAGAAGTAATCCATAATATATCACTACGCCAACAGCAGACATCTATCACTTTGGATCACTGTAATGAAAACAGATGGTAATATATTAATGTGATGGTTAACCACAGTAATTTAGGCCAATATTATTATTATTATTATTATTATTATTATTATTATTATATATTTATTTGAGGACAGACAAAATGTTTATTTATAGTTTTATTCCACTTTAAAAAAATATTTACACCACTTTCACAAAAACTTCTAACGAACATAGCTTCAAAACGGCGACTGACGAATTTAAACCATATGATTGAACATAACGATAAACAAGTTTTTTACAATGATGCAGACACGCAGTTGATGAAAATATTTTATTCAATTAAATATTTCAAAATAAGGTAAATTAATCATAAAATCATTTATTGTATGTAAAAAAAAAGACAATAATTTTTCTTTTTCAAGTAAATACGACGCCTGTATTAAAAGGTATTGATGTGTGCACTATATTACACAAAATCAATAACGTTCCAAAACAAAGAATAAGTACTTTTGTACCGTCTCAGGGTTTAGATGGTACGTAACATACATATATCAATATAAGAAATAGCAAGAAGAGGGAAGGTTTAAAAAATATAAATTTAATTAATCATAAGGCAGAACGCGGTACATAATGCATCTTAGGAACACCATCTCAATTAACATGGTCTATAAACTTGACTGCGTCAAGTTACCTGTTAGATTTCTGGGTAGAGACAAAAGTAAACATGGCGTGAAGCACCCATTAGCTGTACGATAACAGATTAGAAAAGCTAGTAACAATCCGTCTGCTTGATACATTAACATGGAACATTCTGCAGAAAAAAGTACCAGGCAAGTTCAAAGTCTGTGTTCTCGGCTATTACCTTTTCTTAGACTGGCACACGACCCATTGGTATAAGCCAGTAGGGCAACGATAATACAATAGTTGGGCACCCCAAAAAAAAGAGGCGAGCAACACAAATTAAAGACAAAAAATTAGATACCACGAGCCATGCCAGAAAGGCTGAAGTGGCCCACAAGTTGAGATCCAAGTGGTGTACAACATAAATTAAACATGAAATATTAGATACCATGAGCCGTGCCAGAGGGGCTGAAGCCGCCCACAAGTTGAACACCCAAACAATGTACAATATAAATCAAACATGAAATATTAGTTACCATGAGCCGTGCCAGAAAGGCTGAAGCGGCCCACAAGTTGAAACCCAAGTGGTGTACAACATAAATTAAATATGCCTAGCTAGGCACCGCCCCAAGGCCCTGAACAATCGGAATTATCTCTTTCCCGGCTAGCCACCTCGATGACTGCAAAATAGTCATACGGGTTAAGGTGTGGGACTCACTCCCATTGAAACTGCTGGTCCAAGGACTCAGCAGGAAACTCGCGTGAAGCGCGAAAGGTTATCGTTGGATATCAAAAAAACTACGATAGGTATTAAGTTATATAATAGGCTAATCCTCTACACTAATATTCCCTAAAGACTACGACGTAAGTCCAGCCATGGTACGGGCTATTCCCGATTCCTTTATTGATCTATCGACATCCAGGTTACTTTCTACGGCCCGGTTGGTCCCTCGGCGAGAACATCTTGATCACCGCTAAATGTAGGCTAAGTTTGTTAAGAAATGACTGTCTAGGAGACGTTGAATAATAGCAATCATATTGTTGCCAAGCGAAGCACGGAGCTTTATGGCAGTCGAACGGACTGCATGCTGGGACGGACGAGAAGAGGGGGTGCTCGACCATCTACGGGGTTCTGGAAGGTTAACTCCGCTTAGAGAGTTGGTTGAGTGCCGTCTTCAGTTGATCAAGATACTCGGACCGGTCAAGTGTGATATAATTGAATGGAACGGTTCCCCCACCATTCTGACGGCATCGTTCTGATGGGGCCGGAGTCGTTCCATGCAGTATCCAAGACGTTGGTATATATATATATATATATATATATATATTTTATATATATATATATATATATATATATATATATATAATATTTAGCACCGTGTCTTACTACCCGTTCGGTTTGTACGCTTTAAGTACTAATTACGCTAATGGATTAGGAATTGGGAAGGTTGAATTAGAGGAAGTGAACCCGCATTTGCGTGGAGGGGGAGTGGAAAACCATTTAGGAAACACCGCCCCCAGTTCACCCGACCGAGATTCGAACCTCGATCTACCCATCCTCAGCAGATGAGCTCAACACGACTAGCGCGTTAGCCAACTACGCCACAGAGGCGGGTTTGGTATGTAGCACAGACATCTATCTATGTATTACACAACTTGTATGTAGATCAGGGAAGAATAATGTGTGAGTGTATTTTAGCCATGATTAGTTGCTCCAACCCTTTGGACCGAAAAAGATCGAACTGGTTCATCCCGTTACATTTTTAATTATGTTTAAAATATTGTTCGAGTTGGAGAAAAAGAAATTATTTAAAAAAATGAAATATGAAACACGTTGCTTTTTGAGATCACAGTTTATTTCCTCTTTGGACATTGACATAAATGAAAATCATACAAGTTCTCCTCTTTCTCTGGCTCGTACCTTCCTTGCGCATTGCAAGCGAGCCGTTTCATAACTCAGACCCAAGTCAAGCCAAGCGAAGTGACGGACCAGTTCGCCACCTCGCTCGGCCCAGCACTAGCGGCCGGTTCAATAACTACAACTGCGCGCGAGTACGAAAGGGGCGGGGAGGGATAGTGACCTCACAGTCACAAATAGTATGAGAAAACTTAAGTTTTCGTTATTTTAATTGTAATATATATAACAGGTAATTAAAGATCTTTACATTTATAACTAAACTGTGATCTTTTACAAGTGTTGGCAACCCAAAACCTAAACATATGATTTTCGAACTGTCTTCCAGGTAAAAACCTATCGTGAAAGGACTTTATAATACTCTGAAACCTTTATCGTAGGTATTGATGTACTGATGGAAGAGTGGAAAGAGGGGTAGGTGGGGGGGGGGGGGGATAGAATCTAAATTTGTACATAGCCTTGACGAGAGCTATTAGGTAGGCTTGCCATATTTTCAAAATCAAAAAACGGAACACATGTTTATGAAGATAGAGGTTTATTAAAGTCGTACAAATGATTCAAAACTAATTAAATTCTGCATTTAGCCTTCAAAATTACATAGCCTACTAAAAAATAATAACCACACCCAGTAGCTCATCACGCGAAAACTGATAGACGTCTACTCCACAGTATTTCGAAAAATAAAAATATTTAAAGAAGTTTGAGCAGTGATTTAACGATCTGGTAGACATAGGTTAATGCTTTACTGAACTTAGTGCAACTTAAGTTCACTGTCATTAGCTGTAACATTTTTTATTTACATTTTGTAATCTTATTATTTTCTCATAATTTAATTTAATTTTTCTAAATTACGGGATGAACGGGTGTTCCAACTACATCTTCAGGGACACTGAGACATTTCCTTAAAAAAACGAGACAATCCCGTATATAAGGGACGTCTGGTAACCATATATTAGAGGAGAGTCACAGATAGAAAGCAATTCATTTGTCTACTGGTTTGGTCTTTTATTGAAATTCATTCTGGCCAAAGCATACACAAATTGGAAGATTTATAGCTCTCAGATATGTTCATTCATAATCAAATTGGGGTATAGTCTGATTTGCCAGTGATGGGGGTCAGGAATCAAATCCTGCCCGGGTGTGTGTTCCACAAAGAGTGTTTTAATTTTTAGGTTTCACACTCTACCTCTACACAAATGTGGTTAAAATGTCTCTAAATTTTCCTTACTATTTCCTATACCCTATTAGTGCATTTAAATGGGTATAGCTCAGACAAGAACACAATAGAAATAAATGGTACAGAACTCCATACGCACTTTTTCACACTATTGTTTAAAAATGGAGATATTTACTCAAAACTCGTAATATATGGGAAACGAAATAATATACACTAGAAAACCCAACCATAAATTGCACTATACTTACGTAAAACATTTTTGAGTCCCAGTTTTAAACTTTATTATTTTATTTTAAAAGAATGTCCTCATTTGTATGTTTGGGCCAATAAAAATGATCGGTTTTGGGTCCATAAGGGTCAACACTTCATATTAAAGCTTCAACTTCCGGTTAAAATTTTAACATTTTATTAGGTGTTTCACATCTTCAGGTCATTGCATTGCTATTCAATTACTCATTTATATATTTTGACCAATAAAAAAATGTAAATATTGACTAATGAGTCTCAAATGAAGGAAATAGATCATTGTTGGCATAAGAGAATTACGCAGTATTGTATTAGGGAATTATTGCGTTAAAACTTTAGTATCTCTACGACTAAAGCTTACAAAATTGTATTGATATATTTGCTAATAGCTCAGAAAATGTTGGTTTTATCAAAATTTATTTCAAATAAAAGTATTTTATTTTTAATAGTACTACAATTTTTCAATGATAAGTTTTTTGAGTATCTCAAATATTTGTGGAGATACGGAAAATTCCACTTAAGCAAGGTACCCTAAAATTTATTTTTATAGGAAAATGGGAGTAGCCATTTTATTTATAACCTTAAATAAACGCCTAGTTACGAATTTTAATCAAAATCGTTAGAGCCAATTTTGAGAAAATCTGGTTTTTCGCTTTTTATTAATCTACTCTTAATTTTAGGGTTGTAAAGACACACAGAGAAACAACTGTCAAAAACCACTTTTTAGGGTTTGGGGGGGGGTAATGATACGTCGACATCCATCAATATTTTGCGTTAGATTTTTTTTTTTTTTTTTTTTTTTGCGATTGCAATACTTTACCTTTAATGTTTTGAAAAGTTAAGAAATATATATATTTGCGTATAGCTTGAAAGTTATTGGTTTTATTAAAATATGTTTCAAAAAAAATATTTGTATGATAAATAGACCTACATATTTGCAATGATAAGTAATTTAATATTTCAAAGAGTTAGGAGATGTGATAGATAATAAGAATTTACGCATTGACTGGAACCCTTAAAGTCATTTTGCCGAAATATTGAGATTAGATATTTTGTTTGGGATATTTATAGATGATCATAAATTAAATTTAATCAAAATCAATAGAGCCGATTTTGGGAAAATCTACTTTTTTTCTTTTTTCCGTTCAGTAAATTACACTTAATTTTAGGGTTGGATATCCAATTACAAAAATCCCTTGGGGCAACCCTATGAAAACCCTAGATACCAAGTTTTAGCCCAATCAGTAAAATAGTTTAGGTTCTAGTTGGAAGTACAGACAGACGGAAATTCAAAAACCACATTTTCGAATTCAGGGGGTCATGAAACGTCGAGATTCGTCAAAATTTCGAGCTCAAATTTTTTGACGATCACAATACTTTGTCTACCTTTAAGATAGCGAGAAAGTAAAAATGATAACTAATATTAAGACGCGGTGCTAAGAATAAATATATAATTAAGTGATAACCTAAAGTCTCCTCGAATCCATACCATGCCAGTGCTCTCAATATGCATTAAATTACAAAATTAATAGCTAAATCAATAATAAATATGAATTAATAAATTTTTATTTATTTAATATCAAATAAAATTTTATTAGTATGCATACATTTTTACATTAAAACATTATATAGTAGGATAATGTTGATTTATTCTAAAATAACATTTTATTGGATCAATTATTATACAAATATTTTAATTTTTTCATAACTAAAATATTAATTACGACACATAATGAAAAATAACAACTAAACATTTGTAATATTAGTGTAGTGCCAATACAATAAAAACCACAAATTACACTAATGAAATACCTTTATTATTATTATTATTATTATTATTATTATTATTATTATTATTATTATTATTATTATTAATCACCTCGTCTTCCTACCCATTCAGGTTATACGCACGCTAATGTATAATGGAAGGTTAACTGTGAGATGAAATGGTGGACCTACAGTTTTCCACGATGGAGACCTGGCATTCCACACATTCACAAGATGAGATTAATACACGTCTTGTCAGAAGTGAAGGAAGAGTTTGGCGATCAGATAAATCTGTATTGGGACCTAGGATTGAACCCCTAACCCCAATTCAGAAGCCCGACACCTTACCCCTAGACAGCCAGGTCACGAGATACCTATATTATTATTTACTGAATAATTAGGGTCTACTTGTAACAAGTGTTGGTATTTAATGTATTTATCTACAACAGTATGCTTAGAGGTTTATTTGGGTTATGGAACTGACAAGGAGATTCCGGATAGTTCAATAGGTACAGAAGTTAGCGAGTAGAGCTGAATGAACAGGGTTCCCTGTTATGTTCTGTTTCGTAATTTTTCCACCCTCACACAATCGCTCCATCAGAATGTCATCTGAAAATACATATTGATTTAATTTAAAATAATTTAAAAGATGCTATAGTGGGACTCATCATACGCGTCATTGGGTAAGCAGACTGAACGTCAATTTCCTCTAGTTTGATTTGCTGTTTACAGTGTGTAACACCCCCTTCTCCTCAACTGGACAAGGGCAGGTGAACACGTACAATAAGGTAAAGAGGGCATGAAAACAACAAGAAAATGAGTTAATTGCAGAAGAGCGCTAGGACCACATATTTGTTGATAGGCCTATACTTGGACCTATCCAATAATCTGCCGCCATGAACCCTTCTCAATCACCATCCACTACTATACCTAAAGACTCAAAAGGAACGGTACGAGAGTCTTTTGTTTGATCAGCCAAAATTACTTTGAACTTGTCGAAGTAAATTAAAGATTGCGAGTCTAATAAATAATTATTTATTTAAGAATAGGTTAACAATAATTATATATGTATATTTGTGACAATATATATATATATATATATAAGTAACAACAGATAGTTACAAGAGAATTACATAAAATAAAAAAGGGTTATGCCCATAACAATACTGAGGCGCTGTATCCATAGCAACCTTGTCCTAACGGTTACTTTTACAATGTAGCCATTACATAAACAAAAAAAAGAGGTAAAGGGGTTATGCCCATAACTATACTGAGGCGCTGTATCCATAGCAACCTTGTCCTAACGGTTACTTTTACAATGTAGCCATTACATAAACAAAAAAAAAGGTAAAGGGGTTATGCCCATAACTATACTGAGGCGCTGTATCCATAGCAACCTTGTCCTAACGGTTACTTTTACAATGTAGCCATTACATAAACAAAAAAAAAGGTAAAGGGGTTATGCCCATAACTATACTGAGGCGCTGTAGCCATAGCAACCTTATCCTAACAATTACATTCACTACGTTGCTTACGGCCCCTTAACAGGCCTCAGCGGCAACCCGCAGTGCGCGCTTCATAGTTACAAAACATTGGCGTATTACTTAAATGCCAACCCTAAAGGAAGTAATATACTTATATTATTCTTAGCCCAAATTAATCCAGGCAATTGGCGTATTACATAAATGCCAACCCAAAAAGAAAGTAATATACTTATATTATTCTTAGCCCAAATTAATCCAGGCATTCGCCTTGTAAAGGTATGTTAAAAAAAAAATATAAAAGGTCCCTCATAGTTTCAATCACGGGACAACAAGCCGGAAGGGCAAAACCCTGGCAATATATTTAACAAATTATATATAGCATTACGTCATATTAACGTACTTAGCCATTCTTACAATATTACAGAAAATGACAGATGAAAGTCGAAAAGGAAATTTAGAATGTACTGGCCAAAAAGAGAATTTAGACCTAACCTATAGTCTATTTAAAATATTCTTTAAATATTTTCCAAACAGTAAATTTTGAGTAGTACGGCCGAAATTTGAATTTATACCTTTGGGAATAATCCCATCCCGTGATGTGTGTCCAAGACACGGACTAACCAAGAAGTGCCGCTTAAGGCAAACGACATCAGATTATAAGCAATTTTTTTCTGAGAGGAGGGGAACATAGGGGAAGCCAAAAGAACATAGTAGAATATTCACATGAAACAGCGGGATTGGTGGTAAAGAACAAATAGGTCATTGGAGAGACGTCGGGAACATCACGTGATCACTGTCTGACCATTTCCCATGGGGCAACGCGAGAAATGCCACGCTCACCACGCCACACCTCCACAGTCTATCAGTTACGACTTTTCACTCGGGGCGAGAACAATGTACACTGGCCGGGATGTTTGTTGATGAGACTTCACACACGGAGACCGAGAAACGGGGCAGTTTTGGTGAGTCTTGTTATGTCCACTCTTCGTGGTTGTAGACTTGGTGTTATTTAACTCATATTTGCTTCTTGCTTGTAACGTTGATCTCAAGCAACGTTACAACAGCAAGGTCCGCATTCGAATCCTTGAAGGATTTAATGAGTGTCTTTTCCTAAACGGATTATCACTCATCCTCCACACAAATATAAGTAGACTTTCTCTAAACTCTACCTTCACCATCTTTACAGACCCTTTGCGTATTAATTACAAGTGTGTATATAGCCCGTACAGGTCTTAAGGCATAGATTCCAAAATTGGAGTTTAGGCTAGGGAATATGTCTTTGTAACATCTTGGGTCACTCGAATATATAAACTATCAACTTTATCAACAGTATGTAATGAGTAGATTAAAGTACACAAGGCATTTATAAAAATACAAAATAAATTATGACTGGAATTCAAACCCCGATCGCTCCGTCATCGGAAGTCCAGTCTCTTGTGAAAGTGACGCCTAACCTTTCATGAATCTACAAACTCAAGGTTCTCTTTTGTTAGGTTGGGTAATACTGACATAGGTCTGTCATAGACAGTATTGAAAACTAAAAGCACAAAAGAATGCTAAAAAATTGAAAATACTTAACAATCATTATTTAAAGCAGTGTTATCTGTGAATGAGAACAAAACACTACTCATATTTCATACAAAATACTTCAAAATAAACAAAGCTATTCTTATCCTGAAAATATAATTATTTTAAAATATGACTAAGTAATGTTTATTACTTTCTAATACTTACTTAGTTCATGGTATTAGGAACTCAAAAGTTAATTGCCGCACTTACTAAAGTA
>JBCFYV010000003.1:56735721-56777258 GCA_039000515.1 Timema cristinae | reverse complement strand
AAAGTTACATTTTGGAATTTAAGTAAAGACAAAAAGTTATATTTGATGTCAATAAAAACACAAACATTACTTTCAAATCCAAGGTCAATTGTATATAACAAAAAAATACATTTGTTACTATGGAGTTTGGACCCCACTCGGAATAAAAGTTGAAGCTATCTGCCGCGATGATCAGTTTTGAAATAATGAAATAGAAGAAAAACTTACGAAATTTTATATGGATTGTGTGGTTCCAGAACTTGTAGATTCACGTCAACATCGCTCAATGCTTATTCGAGACCACATATATGTGCTACAATCACAAGAAGAAAAAAATCAGAGAAAACTAAAACTTTCTTTGGAAAAAACGTTTACAAATAAAAAACCTAGAGAAAGCTTGCTTTAATTACGTAAAGATTGCATGTAAAATACTGTTTATTTGTTAGATTGCTGTATATATTGCTACTTTTTATTAATACTTTTCCTCCCCAATTGATGTTTTATATTACTTTTTACTTTGTGATATTTATTTATTTTACTGCATAATCTATTATTTGAATCAAAAGTTTATAGGCTTGGACTGCGTTGAAGAAATAACTTCTAAGAAAACCATTCCCAAACAAAATTAACCCTGATTGAATTGGCTGGAATTAGGAATTAACGGTCAGGTCTATAAATATGCCTCAAGTTCTCGTCCAGATAAATATGTATTCATTTTTCCCATATGACGGCTATTTCAACTAAAACCGAAATGTCTGAAGCTATTTCTTCAACATGGCTAACACCCACTTCGTTTAAATCAACTCCAGGCCACGAAAGCCACTAAAATAATATATTATTGATAAATTGTATTTAAAATTATTTTTGTTCATATAACCATTGTTATAAATAACACAAGAAGAATAAAAAATCCATAACATTATTTTATATAAACTTTTTGGT
Source organism: Timema cristinae (assembly GCA_039000515.1). Lineage (NCBI taxonomy): Eukaryota > Metazoa > Arthropoda > Insecta > Phasmatodea > Timematidae > Timema > Timema cristinae. The sequence goes on along the minus strand of JBCFYV010000003.1, from coordinate 56,776,337 downwards.
TAAAGAATCATGATAGTGAATGCTCATAATTATAACTGGTTTCCTTTCAGTATAATTATTCATTTACCATTCTCCATTAACCAGAATATCAAGAAACAAACTTTGTATAATAAGTATATTTGTAGCAGAGATGATGATAGACTTTGCATTGAACTATTAACTTTATCAGGGTTTATGGAAATTTTTTTTTATATCTTTAGCATCGGATGGTTTACGAAATACACTAAACAACAAAAATAGACGAGACTTACCCCATTTGCTTGCTGAATGGGGCTGCGTGGAAGAAGGACACAAATCCGTCGGACGCACCTTCGCGGTACCGGGAAAATAGAACACTGGCAGGGTAAAATGTGACGGGAGTGCAATGAACACCATGAGTTGATTTGACATGCGCAGTGAAGATATCCCCTTCGATAAGGTTCCCGAACGGCCACGGACCTTCCCGAAGCTGTGTCGGCATGCGCTAACTATGTATTCCTTGGTGATCTAGAATGTGACCTCCCCTTAATTTTCCCATCTTTCCTTCTTCTGTGCTTTATGGTATATATACTGGCGCCTGTGCCAACAAATTTGACAATTGGGCCTAAGTCGTAACTGAGATAGGATAAGCTCCGGCTTTCTTCAACTTAAAATGTAAGGTCAAAATTCACTCTCGGCAAATTTAATTCCTTTTTTTTTTAATTGTAAGAGGTTTCAAAATTTATTTTCTGCCTATTTTCCTAAGATTCAAAATACTTTAGAAATAAATCTGACTGTTAGAAAATCACTTTATTGTTCTTTATATGTCGCTTCATTGCTAGGTGATGGCGTCTTATCGCCAGTTGAGTTATAATTAATCGATTGTATCGATAAGTATGTTTAATGGGTATCGTTTCCATTTATTGCAATATTTAAATAATGTTCACGCGAACTATTTAATATTTGAATTTAGATTTCTTGTTGTTGTTGTTTTGCAACATGCCAGTTCTGATGGGCAGATATTTAATATTTGAATTTAGATTTATTTTTCTTGTTTTGCAACATGCCAGTTCTGATGGGCAGATATTTAATATTTGAATTTAGATTTCTTGTTGTTGTTTTGCAACATGCTAGTTCTCATGGACAAATATTTAATAATTAAATACAGATTATCTTGTCATTATTTTTTGCAAATAAGAAAGGTGCCCTATCAAATGGACTTAGAATTAACTACGTTTTGCTAAATTTTGTTGTTGTAATGCCGTCTGGCTATGTTCATAAATATTAATGAGTCTAATTTACATTTATATCTTTTATCAATATCTTATGTTAACGTTTAATTATTCTGTTATATGTTTCACCTCAGACTCTTTAACTTTGTCTACAATTCGTTGTGGTATATGAATTTCATTTTTTTTTATATACATCTTCACTACAACAATGTTAACGTTGAATAGAACTGTTAAATATCTAATTGTGCAATAGCAAATAAATATCGACTTATCACGACTTTTACTAATTTTTTACTATATATGCCTCTCCATGCCTTAGGTATTAGATCTAATATATTTCTATTAATTTATTGTGAACTTATAAGCAGGTTGCAGTCTCTTACTGCTTTCTAGAAGTAGACGGCCCCTTTTGAATAACCCAGCAACAGGTTTGAGTTGCGAGCTTTGGTATTGGAATGTTTTGGGTAAAACATTCAAAGCCTTGAACTCCATAGCACTCACTTCTATTGTTGTCCCTTTTTTTGTATTACTATTTGAATTATTTGAGCATCCTCCCCTTGAGGATGGTTCAAATAATTTTGATTTGTTTTACCTATTTATGTACTGACTCGACTTTTTGCTGTTGGTATTGAAATTGATTTAAATCCAATAGCTATTTGGGTTGAAATTATTGTATAATAAACTTATAAACTTTGTGTGGGGTCAGTTTTGGTTTGTCTGTTAATTCTTTGTTCCTTTTCAACAGATATATATATATATATATATATATATATATATATATATATATATATGTATATACACTCATATTTGTTTAAAAAGAGTATGGTATTAAAATGTTCTAAAATTGTTTTATTATTACTATTTATAGGGTGATTCACTCGTGATTGAACACTTACTCTACATCACACAACTAGGAGCGTCGGGCTATTATGTGTCTGGACGCTGTAGATGGGTCCGTCCAGCATCTTCTATGATAAAATTCTACTTGCCATGAGGAAAGAGATGTTTATGACTTTCCAATCATGAGTTAAAAAAATAAATGTACAGTCCCGAATGAATCACCCTACATTATGTGTGGCTGTCATGGAAGAAACACCGTAATAGAATAGCATCTGACAGCTATAGACGTTATTTAAATTATTATCATGTGTCCATACGTCATGTGATCTAAAGCTGTAACTTTTGATAGATATTATCAATAACTATCAACTTATACTAATAATATAGTTCAACATTTCAATGTTTACCACAAAAATATGTTTGTATTTCCTAAACGTTCCTTCCTAGTGTTCTTCCTGTACCCAAAACGTTGTGTACAGACTACATAAACATTTTACCACAGTGCGTGCACCACATTTAGGTTAAAAATAATATAATAGGAAACGGACTATTTCTTTATTTCATAATAAGGCTTCTGCCAATGACTACAAAATAGCCAAAATTCAAATGTACTTATATAATATGTGACGGTTTGTCCATAAGAGTCATTTAAAGAAACACCGTGAATCCAAACACTGTACTACGCCAAATTTAAGGCATGTTTATAGAACCAAAGTTAAGTTTACAAACATGTGTTTATAGTGTTTTTAAGTCCCTGTTTAGGCCAAGAAAGCAGACTAAAACTCAGAAATTCCACATTGTGTGGCTAATATTTATTTAAAAATGTATGAATTTTACAAGAAAACAACTAATTAATGTACATTTAACCCATTTATAACTGCTGTCAGTGATCAAAATACGAAATGTATATTTCCCATCCCTAAAAAAAGATAGGGTGTAATGAGATATACTAGATAGAATTAGCTTAAAATAGGGATAAGTGGCGTACTTTTGTGAGTGCGGTATTGAACTTTCAAGTTCCTTGTGCCAAATAGTAAGTAAGTAAGTACAAACATAACGATTAGTGTTCTCCCTGATTAAAAAAGAAAAGAAAATATAGATGGAGGCCCTGGTGCAATGCATCGCTTGCACCACTGGTTTTTACGGCACTGTGCAAGGGCTCCTTCAATCTAAAATGTTTTGGAATCTTTGTTGTAAATTAAAATTCGTGCCCCAATATGAAAAAACACTCACCTTGCAACCTTCGACTGTAGATTTCCACGATTCTGAAATAGAAATAAAAACATGTTTATAGGCCTATTTATACGTTATTTACAGGGATCATGCTACACATGAGTAAGATAATCAATTATGTCAAAATCCAACCTACATCTTGCAACACCCTCCACTGTCCCTGTAGGAAAGGTCCCTAAAACTACAGGAAAGGGGGGATGTGCGTGCATATTATAAACAACAACAGATTAAAGAGCAAAGTTTTAAATCAGCAATATTTTAATTATCTCCAAGCAACAAATAGACAAAGGATAATGGCCTTAATTCAAAAGCTTCCTAGTAACTACTACTGCAAAAGAAAACATTGTATCATAAAAATGTAACTTCTTAAAGGTAACTGATACACCTTCTACCGAAACGTATTTCTTTATTTACTGTTCTCAAAAACATGACTTAAGGTCTTTCGTATTGTCACAAAATAAGAGTATAAATATAAATATACTAAAATGTTCCAATGAATAAAAGTAATAATTTTAACAAAAAATTATACTGAGTGAAATCTCGTGTCCTTCAAATTACTCTAATCCAAAGTTTACATTTGTAAAAAAAAGGACACAGATTTAAACGCAAGAAATAGCGTTTACCAACTAACAGTTTACTTGACATCAGGAAACGTAACCATTAACCGTTACTGCACAAAACAATTGCATTTTTGATATTTATTTATTTATATCGAACAAATTATATTTATATAAAAAAGGTCTATCTCCCTAGACGCAAACATAAGATTTATCCTATACGTTTAGTCAAATCAAATCAAATGGAAAAATCTACAAGGTGTTGACTATTAACATTAACTATTTACAACGTAGGTCAATCCTACTTGACTCTTAAACAAGATTAGAAGCGTAACAAATAAGCTAATCCCAGACGCAATTGCCCCATTGCGTCGACTCGAAAACATGACAATTTACATTATGGGTTTCTTTCCCAAACACGCAAAATACCCTACAAAACAAGTTATAATATTAAGTGCAATGTTACTGCCAGGTCCAACCTCCATGACCCCAGTACATGTAATGCAATAAAAATGAGTTTATTTAAATCAAACGTATGTTACTCCCAGGTCCCTCCTTCATGACCGCAGTTATAGTTATATTTATATGAATGAGTTTAATAATATCAAACGGTCGGAACTCCCAGGTCCTTCCTCCATGACCCCAGTTCAAGAAATGCTATATTTATATAAATGAGTTTAATAATATCAAACGGTCGGAACTCCCAGGTCCCTCCTCCATGACCCCAGTTCAAGAAATGCTATATTTATATAAATGAGTTTAATAATATCAAACGGTCGGAACTCCCAGGTCCCTCCTCCATGACCCAGTTCAAGAAATGCTATATTTATATAAATGAGTTTAATAATATCAAACGGTCGGAACTCCCAGGTCCCTCCTCCATTACCCAGTTCAAGAAATGCTATATCTCTATATAATCTACATACTCTTTTATATATTCCTTCTGAGCCTAAAAAACAAAACAAGGGGAGGAAAGTTTACATTCAAGCCAGACACGTAATACACAGGCATTACGTCATTATGCAGTAGTTTCTTCTTTCTTCGTGGTTTCTGATTGGACATCAGCCGTCGCATTGCAGTAAACTAAGAATATTTTAAGTTCATCTTTCTTGAAAGCCGTTGTAACCGTCTGTTGCTAGGTGAGAGTTGCCATAATCTTCCTCCAGAGGGCAACACAGGGCAGATATGAATTGTCGCCTTGACCCTCGGGAACGTCGTTCAGTTATAATATTTTTCTCGGGCCGGTTACAACTTTGAACATTACTCGCAGTCGTCCACGATCCAACCCGGCCACTTTGACTTGGTAGTACTCTAGTGATGTCAGATTGGAGATCCGGAGGTACGTGAAGAACATTTCGTTTTGTAGACAGACAATATTGGATAATTTAAGAACGTTTATTTGATGTGTGATGGTTGGGCTGCATTGGGCTATAATAGTGAATAGTACTATTATAAGTTTCGTCGGTGTTATTTAGGAGCGGGTAGTACGCTATACGCTATTAAGCGTGTAGAATCAGGTTGGGTGGGGTAGTGATTGTACAATACGAAGATTGTATTGTTACAATCTCTCATGTATATTTTAAAATATATTATTAAGGTGGAATGGTAGGGTACGCGAAAAAAGGCCAGTGTTTTTTCAGTTTTTATGGTAAATAATTTTTTGGCCAAAATAAAAAAAATATTGCTTCAGCACAAACCTAGACTTTAATTTTCTTCACATGTTGATATCAACAGTTCCTGAATACCGGGATCTGTCTTGAGCATCGATTTAGGGTCCACAAGGGTCAACACTTCATATTAAAATTTCGAATTCCAGTTAATATTTCAACATTTTATTAGGTGTTTCACATCTTCAGGTCATCACATTGCTATTCAATTCTTCATTTATAAATTTTGACTAATGAAAAATGTAAATATCTAATATTGAGTCTAAAATGAAGGAGATAGGTCATTGTTGTACAAACATTTCTCCTAAGAGGTTAAAGGAAGATTAACAAAGTTTTTGAGAGACTTACTTATATTTAATTCCTCTATGGAATTACAAAATTATTGCGTTAAAACTTAAGTATTATCTCTTTACAACTAAAGCTCACAAAAATTTATAAATATATTTGTCAATGCCTCAGAAAATATTGGTTTTATAAAAATATATTTCAAATAAATGTTTTTTAATTTTTAATATTACTACAATTTTGCAATGATAAGTTATTTAGTATCACAAATATTTGTGGAAATGCAGTAATTTCCGCTTCTGTAAACTACCTTAAAATTAATTTTCATAGGAAAATGGAAATAGCCATTTTATTTATAATCTTAATCAACGGCTAGAAAAAATAGTTTTTTCTCTCTTTTAGCTTTTTACTAATATACTCTTAATTCTAGAGTTAAACCGACACACAAACAAATGGCATTGCAAAAACCCCTTTTTAGCGTTAATGAGACGTTGACATCCATCAACATTTTGGGTTGGATTTTTTTATGGTCCTAATATTATACCTTTAGTGTTAAAAAAGTTAATATATATAATTGTGTATATCTTGAAAATTAATGGTTTTACAAAATTATTTTTCAAACAAAATATTTGTATTATAAATAGACCTACATATTTTCTATGATACGTAATTTCATATCTTAAAGAGTTACTGAGATATGATAAATAATAAGAATTTATGCATCAGACTGGAACCCTTTAATTTATTTTGACGAAATATTGAGGTAGCCATATTATTTTTAATATTTATTGATGTTCAAAAATGAAATTTTATCAAAATCGTTAGAGCCGATTTTGAGAAAATCGACTTTTTTCTTTTTACCCTTTAGTAAACTACCCTTAATTTTAGGGTTAGATATCTAATTCCAAGAAGTCCTTGGAGCAACCCAATGAAAACCCTAAATACCAAGTTTTAGCCTGATCGGTAAAATAGTTTAGGCTCTAGTTGGAGGTACAGACAGCCAGAAATTCAAAAAACACTTTTTCGGATTAGGGGGGGATCATGAAACGTCGAGATTCATCAAAATCTCGAGTTCAATTTTTTTTTGACAATCACAATACTTTCTCTACCTGTAAGATAGCGAGAAAGTAAAAATCATCAGTGAGATTGTTACAATAATAATGTTATGTAATTATTAAATTAGCAGAAAACAAGCAAAGAACAATAATCTCTGATGATAAAATATTTTAAGTAATAGCATGTTATAGGATGAAAGCGGAAATTGGCAATTGACTAGATTGGAGTTAATACAATAAACACGTTAAAGACTATTAAAAAAAATCGAATAACTTTTAATTTAAAATTATAAGTTATATGAAAAATATTACTTGAACAGTGACAGTAGATAGAGAGGTTGTCTAGTTTATTATTCATGTACCTTACAAATATAAAAAAAACACAACCAACAGTATAAAATATTAACATGAAATATATTAAAATGAAGGTTAAGACATAACAAGTAACTCCTTTCACTAAATTATTAAAATATGTGTAAACGATATAATAGTACAAACTTGTTATTCGAGTAAATTGTTAATAAGATTTTCCTGCGTTAATTATCGAGACAATAGATACATTTATGAGATTTAATGGAAATCAATGAATGTGTGTCATCCAAGTTATACTTGTACTTTGTTATGATATATTATAAATACAGGATAGTATAAATAAGTACGATTGATTAAACTTTTGTATAAGCTGAAAAAATTATTGTGAGCATAGTTGAGGTTCATGACTTTGAATTTAGGTTAGCAAATCTTTTACAATAGGTCATAACTCATAAGACACACTGGGGCCTGTTTGCACGTGATTTTCTCTACATCAATCAAGTTTAGAAATTTATTTTGTAAAGGGTGGTGTATGGTGGAGTATCCCTAGTCAGGAGTGTCAGATTGACACAAGGCCTCCAGGCTAGAATATAATCACATCCTCTCCATGATAAAAGGCGAGCACTAGGGTCATGTACTCTCTCTCTCTCTCGCACTATATTTGATGAACGAAGGTTTTTTTAAAACAATTAAAGTTATAGTCAGATTTAGAGGTTATAAAAGTCACTAAAACAGTTTTAATATATCTATACGTCAAGTCGTATATCTGCAACCATCATAAATTATATTACCTTTAACTAATACCAACACTTTTGTAAAATAATAGGGATTTTGTCACCAAAATAGTTTGTATCTTAAAAAGTTCCTTACAGGTAAATAATTATGTAAATTTTATGGTGGATTACTAAAGATTTTACAAGAGCACTCTTTCAAGAAATATCTTTTAATTTTAAGACTGTAAATAAAAATATTAATTCGAACATTTCAGGTTACAACATAAAGCGTAATTTTTTCACTCATTACATAACAACATGGAAGGGAAATTAATTTGCAGGGATTTATTTTAATTATGTTTACATGAGAAACATAATTTCAATATATTATTTGAATTAATACAAAGCATGTCAAAAATATTGGAAACATCGCGTTTAAGGTGAGGGGATGTAAGGTCAGTTAAGATCCGCAATTTTATAATTTTTATAAAAAACATTTGACCAAACTAAATAAAATTTTACTTGAGTAGATACTATTGGATTAATTGTCTACACATTAAAACGTTACGCGTCAGCGATGGGCGCCGAATGAAGTGATACCGTTTAATTAGCTGATAATTTCCCCGTGATCGAGCACTAATTAAAGCTATACAGTATTATTATGTGTTAGTTGGTTTTTTATAAACCCGTAATCGAGCGCTAATTATTATGATACAGTTTTACAATATGATATTTTAATTCAATAAATAAGACCTTTAATGTTGCACACAATTTATTAAAGTGATTTTTATCCTCGGAACTGAAGATATAATTTATATGAAACAGTTTAACTGAACAACATATGATTTTTCTGTTATATTACAACTATATATTTCACCAGCACTGAATATTACTGTCTTTGATTACAAAGTTCTTGTGTGATGGTGTTCACTGTCATGGATTCATACGCACAAGCGGCTTATATAGGACCTACCCCTTTCATCTTGGACCCCCTTGTCTCCAATGTCAAAACCTAATATCGAAAGAGTCCTGGCGACAGGTGTTGTGAAGGCTAGCTTTCTATTGGGTAGAGGGAGCTAGCGTCACTTGCTTTTTTGGTAAATACTACGGAGTTGATTTTTAAAGAAAGAATAAGTTTTAATGGTTCAATCCTTTGACATTATTTCTGAAAAGCGCGTGATTCTCCATGGATGAAGTACTAAAAGGATATTTTACATAAAATACTTAAAAGAAAAATACCTTCATCCATGATTTTTTAAATATATGAAAGGGGTCCAAATCAGTCTAATTACAACATACAGTAGTAAAGTTCTTGAATATTTGACAAGAGTATGTCAGCATAATTCGAACAGGATTTTTTCTGTTTATTTTAAAAGTTTTTGTTCAGATGCCACCATACCTACGGAAAATGTTCGAGAACTGTTGATATTATTATGTATATATATATAATTTAGTTTTATTCACATGGTGACCTCAAAATTTCTTGAATATCTGTCAATAGTTTCCTGATATTTATTGATAACTTTTTCTGTTCATTTAAAAGGTTTGTTAGATAATACCACCATGCTCATTACAGATATTAAGGAACTGTTGATATCAACATGTAAAGAAAATTAAACTGTATGTTTGTACTGCAGCCATATTTGATTTATTTTGGCTATAAAAACTGCAAACACACTGGCCTTTTTCTCACGTCCACTTCCATCTCACAATAATAAAACCTAAGACGTGGACTATATATTTATGAAAAATGACACCTTAATAGAGGAATAGAATTCAGGACACTTGGTTTGGTGCATGAATGCTTATCTATCCAGGTTTAATCCCATACTCAGTGTCATTTTTCACTCATAGTATGTGTTGGGTTCGTGAATTTATCGTCTGTTAGAGCTGTCATTGAAATGCAGCCACTGATGACTAGTCATTGGCACATATGATAGTTGATTGGAGGATGAACCCATAGCATGGCTATATTCGTATCAAAGATAATTTCCATATATCAAGAACGTAGAAAAATGGGGGTCTGGAGCCCCCCCTGGAATTTCTTGGATATTCCTTAAAGGGGGGTCCAAAATACATATAAAAATCTTAACTTTTACGTGTTTACTCTTACAACAGTTTTAATTGTATATGTCATCAACCAAATATTAGTTAATATTTTAATATTCAACTTCAAGATATACCTTGAAAAACTTCCGATTGTAAAATTAGTTATTTCAACATTTCAAATACTGTACTTCTTCTTTCATACATTCATATAGTATTGAAATACAAAGGACGTTTCTTGGAATAAGATGATTAGGTGGGGTTTGAGAAAATGGGCCAAACATTTTTGCTATCACCTGTAAGATCCTATTTGAGGAATCACCTTAATAAAAGAGAAGCTTAGTGGACAAAACAACTGTCATAAGTGGAGTTTGTAGCTTATGTAGGTAGGTTTACTAACCACCCTTCCTTCACCCATTATATCAACATACCTACTTACTCAAAACATTATTTGCTAACAATGAAAAGATTGAAAGAAAGTGCAGGGTCAGGGGTGGGTCCAGAACCCCGGAATTTGTTAGCAGACCCCTAGAAAAATGAACTTATTCTACGCCCTTGAAGCTCATAATACCCGTAAACAAACAAAACGTAACAACTATTCTGGACATGGACGCCCATGCGGGTTTTTTAAATGGGGTGGATTTGAGTCCCATTTACCAGAGGTGTGGCACCACTCCCTCCTTGAGAGAAAATTTCAGAAATTTAACCTTGTGAGATGGAATTTTGGAGCATTTGAATATAATTCTGAGCTAATTATCTGAGTTTCAAGAGCCAGAGAAAAAAAAAAAATCCTGAATAATTATCAAAAAATAAAATTGAGTTGTAGCCGAACCCATTAAAAATACATTATATATTTCACGAGTTTATTGAACAGAGAAAAATAAAAATAAATCTGTTGAAGAGGGAATTGGAGGAAATTTACTGTACATTTTAACATTTTTAGCTCTGTTAACTCGAATATTGATTATTCTAAAATTTTAATAGCATATTGTAGCCAAATCCTATATAGATAATTTTATTTTTTTATTCAAATTAGCAAAAATCAAGTAAATATTTCAGATAGATAAGGGAGGGCGCGTGCTGATCAGGAGGAAAGTGATGTGCGCATGCTCACCTAGCCAGCTTGCTGAGACCCAGGATCTTCTTGGTGGGCAAGTAGCCAATAGAAACCTTTCCGTAGAAGGGTACCAGGTGGTGCTCGCACATGGAGAACATCTCTATGTCTTTCACCAACACCATCTCATCGTGGTCCTCGTCGAAGATCGCATCGTTTAGCACTTCTGAAGAACATATGAGAGAGCCAAGATGTTTCAATAGTTTGTCCACGGAGGAACATTATATAAATAAACACACACATTGATTAATCTGTGTAAATACTATTTTAGCACAGCCTTAAATTACTTAAAATACATAATAGCATAAAACCTCATTGACTTACATTATTATCCATCATGAGAAAATGTACACAGCTCAGAACGTGTTGCAAAAATATATTCTTGTTTAAGAGTATTTATGGGACTTTTGCCCATAAGCGTATTACCATGACCAACGTTATAAGCAAGAGTAACGTCTGCTTCTTGCATTAAAAAAAACTTTTTACGTCCTCATGTTCATGCGGGATTTATCTCTTTCCAATCTCCAGAAATATTGAGCATCAGATTATCCACATGATGCAAAACCTCCAGGTCATTATTTAAATTTGCCTGCAGTAGCGTATACATTATATAGCGGTTTGGCTCTCCAATTCCCGAGACAGTGTTTTTCCCCGTTTGTGGTCCAGCGCCACAAATCGATGGCCACATGATCCTAGCTGTTACTCTCACTAGACAGGACAGGGACAGGGACAAGGAGGACGGGGTTCGAATCCCAGTTGGATGTACCGAGGATGGTTTTACCTAAATGGTTTCCCATATTTCCTCACCACGAATGCGGGTACACTGCCTTTAAAATTCAATCTTCCTTATCCCTAACACTTTATCGTAATTAGTATATACGCGTATAACCTTAACCGGTAGTAAGATGAGGTGCTAAGTAAAAAGGTAGAGTGCACCGCACCGATTTTATCTCTCCTTTATCTAAAAATGGAGACATTTACTTAAAACTCGTAATATTTGTGAAAAGAAATAAAATACATTATTGCAGAAACATGATTAGTCCAGCAGCCAAATGGAGATTGTTCACCCAACCCGGGCTTAGCCTATTAGATTTTTTATTGTTGGTATTTCTTGTTTAGGGTATGTAGGTTCATGGAATCACGAATACCACTTGAATACCTTTGGTCAACGCTCAGAATTCAAAATGGTGGCCAACAATTTCCATTAAATTAAAAGTGTCATAAATTATTGTACTTTTTTGGTTTATTTCTAGATAATTGCAATCAAATTCATTTCTAAACATCTCAATTTAATATTTTTTATGAATACGACAAATATTTTTAAATTGTGAAGGCAGACATTTTAAATTTAATCTTCAACACAGTATAATTAGTACTGTACATCTGCGTGTAATCCGGATGGGTAGTAAGAGGCAGTGCAAAAATAAATAAATAGTATATTCATATAAATTATCATTGTATTTCCAACATAATTAACTCAGCTTTGGCTTAAAGGCTTTTCACAAAATATATTTTAAAAGTTTTCATTCTATGAATATCAGTCCTTTGACTCAATTAATGTTCACACTCAATAAAAAAAAGTACCTTCCCTTACGTTGATAATAATATGATCTCTGAGCCAGAGTGACACCAGACTGATACTTTTAAACGGGTGGACTACTAATATGGTTTAATATATTATTAAAAAACTATTTTTTTAACAATATTGTTGAAGCTGCATTATATAGGCACCCTTACCAACAAAGAGTTTAACTTAATTAGTAACTTTTTTTAACTGCATAAATGAAGATATTACCGTTTAAAATAAAGTATGGCTTAGCAAAATGTGTCCCCAAATTAAAACAGTTAACTTTACAATAAAATCAAAAACTTTAAGCCAAACACGTAAAAAAGTTTATTAAATTCGTTTTGGGAAAGAAATATGAATCAATCTACACCTACTAAAACTTAAACCATACAAAATTAAGAATGATTTTTTAAATTTTTTGACGTTATTTATGTTTCTGCAATGTTATCCCATTTATTATTGGTTAGTGAAATGATTCTAAGTGAATTAATATTCAGCTTTAACTTAACTTTGCCTTCATGTGTACCTAGTTATTTTTTTATTAATACCTTGTCTTAGACTTATGACGCGTAGTATTCTAGCACACAACTGGGTTAAGCCCAAATTGATGATTTCGTTGAGTGTGTCAAAGAAAGGTTTGCTCATATAAAAGATATTGAGGTCTCTAGTTTATCTTCGATCTTTCACTATCTTGAATCAACGGTTTTGTCAAAACAAATTCATTCGTAAATTTTGAAAAATGACACTTGGACGTGGTGAATAGAAGATGGGATTCTTGGCTTAGTATGCCAATGCTTTGCCACTGAGCTACCCGGGATTCGTCCCATACCTAGGGTTATTCTTCACTCATAGTTTCAGGCAGAGTCTGTGATGGACGTGTTAAAATTGTTGGCTAAATTGGGTTATCATTGATATCACAGCCACCAATGACTCAGGAGTCGGCTTTATACTATCATTTGTATAAATTACATTTTATATGAAAACGAATAGCTACATACATTCAAGGTGACTAGCTTAGGGAGCTATAACTCCCTTCCTTCACCCCCACTCCCCAAAACTACCTTGCTGACTTTTAGATCATTTCCCTCTCCTCCTCCTTTCACAATAAAATGGTTATAGTACAACAATATAAATCAGCCTGCATAGAAATTTTAAATTTCTCTATCGTACAAAATTACATCAAAATATTATGTTTAACAACCAGTTTTTTTCCCCAATACTGAAAAATCCAGAAGAAGGCCATTACAAAAGCTTCTTAGCAGATCCAATTTTCAATATATTGCCGAGCGAAAACCAATTCAAATAGATTTAAAAGGCATATCATTTTCGAGAAAAATTCAGGCGACGGGCGATCTAAATAACATCTAAAAACAACCCAATTTAAAAAGATTTCAGGGAATACCCTTCAAATAGCTTTTAGAAAATCTAAAATAAAATAAAAAAAAACTCTGGGTGAGACTTTTTAAATTGGTTTTTATAGACTCTAAAGGCATAAAATTTTAAAAATTTCCAGAAGAAGAAATACTTTAAATAGCTTCTAGGAGAATCGAAATTTTAAAAAAAATGGAGAGAGGACTACTCTATAGAGCTTTTAAAAAAGTATTATTTCTGAAACTGTAGGTAAGGACCACTACAAATTAGTAACAGTGAAAGCGGGAAGTGGGGTGTGGGTGAAGTTATCGCCTCTTCCGTAATAAATTAGATGTATTTCACACCTTCTGATATTCACGAAATTAAAGCTGAAAAACACGCATCAAACTACAAATAGATTCTAAGGTTTTAATTTTTTTAATGTGCCAGGTAGAAGTCCATTCTAAATAGTTTCTAGAGGTATCAAATTTGAAAAATTTTCCGGGATGGGTGCAAAAAAATTATAGATGTAAATAATTTTTTTAAAGCAGGCCATAACAAATACAAATAGCTTCTAAAAGTATCAAATTTAAAAAAAAAATATCAAGGTGAGTATAATTCCAAATAGCATCTAAATATATAGAGTATTTTAAAAAAAAAAGGCTGGAGAAAACCACTTTAAAATCTTCTAAATGCATCTAGTTGTCGAAAAAACATAAGGTCAAGATCATTCTAAATTGTTTAAAGTGGCATCCAAATTTCAAATATTTCCAGGGAAGGACAACTTTAAATAGGTTTTAAAGAAAGCAGATTTTTTTAAAACGTCAATATGAAAACTACTCCAAATAGCTTCTAAGTCATCTAATTTTCAAAAATTTGCTGAAGGAATACCACTTCAATAACCTATAAAAGCATTCGAATTTCAAAAAAATTCTGGCGAAGACTACTAATAAAAACAATTCCATATTCAAAAATTGTGATTAGGATCACTCCAAATAGCTTTTAGGGACATACAATTTTCAAATATTTATTGGGTAAGGGTGGTAAGTCAAGTCATCCCACACAAAAAAAAAATTGCCTACTAAATCACTTTGAGAATTTTAATACTATCCATGTGGGTGAAAGTTACCCGCCTCAATAGTTAGGAAAGCCTAAGATAAAACTTGATAGAATTAATTTCAACCACCCGAAATAATAATTCCTGATCTGCCATTGATCAATTCTATTCTTATGGGAGAAAGTGACCCACCTCCCCAGTTAAGAGAACCAATGTGGGAGAAAGTGGCCCAAAAATCTCATATAAACCACTACTATAGTTAATTGTTGCCTAGGATTGAAAATCGCCCTCCGATTTGATATTGTTAAAATGCTTTTTCTTTACAGAAACAGAGACAGTCATAATATGTGCTAATTTAGTAGAGGAGGAATTTAATATACCCAATTTGTATTAAAAGGAGAGTGTTAAACCGTCAATGGAAAACAGCTCTTAGTACACTTTACAAAGACATGACCCCCATTATTTTTACTCTTTGACCTATGCTGCGAGGATTTGAGTGAATTTCTAATTAGCAGAGATCCAAATCCCACGCTTACCCAACACTTCTAAAAGTTATTAAAAAATACTAAGTGATAAAAATGAAGTGTACAGCATTTTCATGACGGTAGAATGGAAATTCACACCACTATACTGTCTAAGGCTTCAGGCCCGCAATGCATATCAGTTAGTATGTTTATGACGGTAAGTGCACACGATAGGGATTCTAAACCCGATATTAGCTCCGCATCATGGTGTTTTATCGGGAGGTTGGCTTTTTCATTCGCGTAAGATGTTTCACAGTATTTCTCTTCACGTATATACGGGATTATTTCCTTGTCCTTTTCCCTTAGAGTAATTTTATTGTTCAAAATAAAAGTAGTTATGTTTTCACCAAACCTATGTCAAATATAATCATTTGAGCTGGACACACCTAACTTACCAAAGATGGTAGCAGCCAGTGGACCAGGATTCAAACCCCTGCAGTTTATAATATTGCAAGAGTGATCTCTTAGAGCAGTGGCTCGCAATTAATCATTCTAAAGTAATCTATAGTGAGACTACCTAACGGCACTGATCTGAAATCCACGGTCTAGAAACCATCCCAAAGATCACTGGTTCACCACTTGGCATAGGGAAAAAATATAATTTAAACTTGATCAATTCCCTTGTTTAAACTTCTAACAATCGAACATAAAAACATTTGTTTCCGTAAGAAGACTTCCTACCGATTGATCTTGGGCATAAAATGTAATTTTTTGTTCAAGTAACCCGTTTAATAAATAATCCGAGAGGCATAAAAGTATATTTATAACCTAATTCCAGACGAATGGTGGCACCTTTACCCCACTCCACTGAAATTCACTCCAATTTATGGTCTATACATGTTTAACCTGTGGCTTCACGCTTAATTTCTTATGACTTTTTAATTCTAATGCAGATACAGCTATTTTAAACTATAGCAAATTACTGCAATATAAAGCTTTTAATGACCCTGGTGCTTGATGAACCCATTAAGAAAATTGCAATCCAAATTAATAATACGATTAGAAACAAATAGTTTTTTGTTTAATGGAAAAAGTTTGTTAAATAACATACAGGCCCACTTGATTCTTGTTGATCTAGACCGCCAAGGACGGGGTATATTGAGGTTCGAATCTGGTTGGGTGAACCGGGGGTAGTTTTTCCCTCTCCCTCTATGAAAAAGTGGGTTCACTTCCTCTAAATTCAAACTTACCAATTCCTAATCCAATAGTGTAATTAGTACTTAAACATATAACCCAAACTGTTAGTAAGACACGGTGCTAAAATGTGTTGAGTTCGTGTGATTTATAAATAATATGTGTGCCAGATCACCAAGTAATTACGTTTGAGTTTCCATTTGTAAACCAGTTTTGATAATAATTATGGAAAGGTTAGGGCTTGATCCCACATCAAGTTATTTTTGGGTAAATTTTCCTAAATCGTGTTCCACTTCCAACACTGGAAAATTGAGACACATTCTCTTAGTTAATCTAATTTATTCCGCCTTACTTCTTTTTTGTTATAAATATTACATATGTAGAACGATGGGAGGCTCTATGTGTATTGTAAACGGACATTATAAGTTTTAATAAATATTCAGGCAAGCAAAACAAATCCACGCCATAATATTTAATTTAAAAATATATATTATAGTTTCCTTCATCAGTGTCGAGCGTATTTAGGAAGGTTTTTTCTAATAGACTTTCCACTCTTTCTCCGTGAATATGTGGGTATACTTCCCTTAATTTTGGTTTGAGGTTTAAGTGGCTAAATTATTTGTGTGAATGTTATTTATTATGTCAACAAAATATAATTGAAAACATTAAATGATATTTAAAAAATCAAGATCCTCATGATTGTATTTGATATTACTTATGAATTTATATAAAAGTAATATATTATTTCAGCAAAATATATTTCAAAAAATTACATTTCTTTGTTGCTTAAATGGCTCATTTGTTTTGCGTCAATGTTATTTATCATGTCAGCAAAGTATGGTTTCGATTATTATATTTATTATTATATTATTATTATATTATTATTATTATTATTATTTATTAGCACCGCGTCTTACTACCCGTTCGGATTATACGCACTTACGCTAATGTGTAATGGTAGGGTGATTGTGAGATGAAATGAAGGACCTACAGTTTAACGTGGAATCCGAACCACGGTGGAGGCCTGGCATTCCCCACATTCAGTTTCGATTATTAAATGACAAGTTCAAGTTCCTCATAAAAGTGTTTTATATTACTTGTGAATTTATGTAAAAGTTATATATTATTTCATCAAAATATATTTGCGAACATTAAGTGATATTTAAAATAAATTTAAATTCCTCATAATTGTATTCAATACTACTTATGATTTAATGTTAGAGTTATATAATCGTTAAAATATAGATGAGAACATTATATGATATTTAAAATACAACTTCTTTTTGTTGTTATAAGTGGCTCAAGTAATAAAACGGTTGTTTCTAAAATAATTTACCTCGGTGGCATAGTTGGCTAACGCGCTTGTTTCGTGTAGAGCCAAACTATCGAGGACAGGAGGGAGTTCGAGGTTCGAATCTAGATCGGGTGAACTTGGTTTTTTTCCACTCTCCCTCCCCGCAAATGCAGGTTCACTTTTCTCTAAATTAGACCTACCCAATTCCAATCCCATTATCTTAACTAGTTCTTAAGCGTTTAACCCAAACGAGTAGTAAGACACTGTACTAAATTAAAAAGTTAGATTTATAAATAAAAAATGAATGTTTGTGAGTGTTCATGGGCGTGTGGGTGTGTTAAACTTTTCCTTAAACCAAATTTAGTTAAAACTAGAATAATAATATACTTATTCCTACCTTCTACTCATATATTCTACTTGCTATATTAACTACACAAGTGTAATCAATAAAGCTTAATATTTTCCCGTTAGCACTATTTAATATTTTATCCGCAAAGTTGTCACGTGTATATTGCCTGTGCCTTTCTGTCTTTGAAACTCCAAGGATTTAATAAAAATATAATCTAGGGACAAAGTGGGCGCGTGCAATTTGAAACAACATATTTTTCTCTCGGGTTTGGCAACTACAGGGCATGAAGCACCCCGTGAAGATTTCGGGATTCAAATCTATGTTGGGTGAGGTTGAGGATTTGAATACCTGCCGAGGTGTACTGTTGGTAGTTCTCACTAAATGGTTTCTCACTCTCTCTCCAGGTAAACGCTGAAACATTTCCTTACTTCAGGCTACCACGTTATATTCGTACACCGCCACCAAGGGTTCATAGTAGTATGGTAGATACCTACACCTCTACATGCTGACAGTAGTTATCAAACCTAACACATGTTGGTAGGCTTTTGTTGGGAGAGCAGCCTCACCAACGGTTGCTCAATATTAGTTTCCAGCTAATCTTATTGTGTTAAATATTGGTTCGGTACAGCTGAAATAAAAAAACTTTGTTAATGATAAATATTATAGTGTACTGTCGTTTTTTGATATTCAAAATTAAATTATTATATTATGTGTTTGTTACTGAATGCAGTCCGAGAAATAATTATTTAATATACAACCAAATCTTATTATGATGCATACATCTATAAAAGGAATAGGAGCATCGCCGGGTACAATGGGTTAGCTAAATAAATGGTGTCAGGAGGGATTGGGGGTTTAAATCCCTGTCGTGCGTGTGTACTGAGACAGGCTTCCTCACTCATCTTCAACGAGTTGTGCCCTGGAAGGGTAGTAAGAAGCAGGCGCGGATCCAGAAAATTTTCATAGGGGGGTCATGCTAATTATAAATAACATAACTACTACTATTACTACTACTACTACTACTACTACTACTACTAATAATAATAATAATAATAATAATAGTAATAAGTAATAATAGTAATAATTAATAATAATAATAACTATAAAACCTATACAAAACATTGTTCAAACGTACCTCATATTTTATAAATGCATTAATTTCATTTTCCTCTTATTCTTTTGAGCAAATTTCTCCAAAACTTCATCAGGATGAACTTCTATGCTTCGATGAATATTTAACATGGCCAAACCATTTAATCGTTCCTCATCCATATTTGACCTTAAGTATGTCTTTAACCTTCTTAGGGTAGAAAATGATCTCTCACTAGTGCAAGTAGTCACTGGAAGAACAGACAAAATGTGGAGAAGAACTTTAATGTTTGGGTAAAAACCATCTGAAGCATGCATTAAGCTGTCAACCGCACTAGATGGACACTCTGCCTTAGATTTATCTTTCCAGCGTTGTTGCCACAAGTCAATCTCTCCACGAAGTTCTGACGAAGTCCCAGGAAGGTCATTAGCATATGTTTGAGCTGCTTGTAATAAAATTTCATTGTCTTGGTTGGCAAATGCTGGTATTAAACCGTATAATGTGATAATATTATCATGTCCAGTTGATGAAAATCTAGTTGACAATTCAGAAATAAGATAGTCCACAAATGGCAGGTAAACATTTAGTCTATAATATATTCACAGGACTATATGCAGCAACATTTGGCCCATGAGTTTGTGTCCGAGAGGTCCTTGGTATAGTGATGTCAATTTCATGTTTTACAGCCAAATTCACCGATTCATTATATGACCTCTGTATATTTATTAGGGTTATTCCGATAATCTTTCAATGTCTCTAAAACATTTGCTACCATATTATAGCAGTTTTTCAGGTCTAACGAAGGGTTTTGAAGCTGACGAGACAACGTGACTGTTAGACTGAAGATAAATGAAACAATATGCAGAGTTATAATAAAGTCAAACCTGAGAATTGAGGTGAGTAAAAGTGCTGACTTTGATGATGGTGCTTCCGCATCAAATACTTGTAGGAAACATACAACTGCATCAAAAACATGTAAGAATTGTAAAAATGCATCGTGTCGTTCTACCCAACGCGTCTCACAAAGCGTTTTGAGTTTGCACTTTGTTTCTTCAGGATATTGTTCATGTAGTTTTGCTTTCATTAAAGCTGTTCATTTACAGGATTCTCTTACTTCATTTGTTACGTTACTGACCACAGCAATAGCGTTCCTTACACTTTTTAGAGAACATGCTTTAGAAATGGACAGATTTAGTTTGTGAGAAGCACAGTGCATATATATAGCAAGAGGCTGCTTTTCCCTAATACGAGCTTGCACACCTTTGATTTTACCAGACATGTTAGACCCTCCATCGTACCCTTGACCACGCAGGTTCTCAATTTTAAGTCCCAAATTATTTAATTTTTCAAGAAGTAAGTTTGTGAGAGCCTCGCCACTGAGATTACTCGCTTCCACAAAACCTAAGAATTCTTCTCGAATTTTGAGTGAAAGTATGTCCAGAAATCTATCACAAGGACTCATCTGTTCAACTGCTCCAACATCCGTTGTTTCATCTGCTAGTACCGAAAAAAATTGCCTTGCTTTAATAGAATTAACAATTTTACTAAGGATAACTTCTCCACTAGCTTCAATTAATTCGTTCTGAGTTGTTTTACTAATAAATGTTGCATTTTTGGGTGCTGTTTTTATGTGATTCTTTAAATCACTATCACCGGCATCAATACGGAATCTTAAAAGTGCTCGGAAGTTTCCCTCATTTTCTGTGCTATCGTTTTCGCTAAGCTCTCCATCATCACGATGACCTCTAGGGGAAAGTTTTGTCGGCCACATAGTATAACTGTCTTTATCATGGGTATCAAACGTGCTCGATTTTCTTCAATTCTTTTTTTCACTTCACAATTTAGTCTGACTTCAACTGATTGTGTCCTGTTTTCAAATGTATTCTTAAATTCAGAACATCTTATAATTGCTGTTTATGATATTCATTGGAGGCATGTCCGCAAAGCATTTCATTTCCTTTTTTGTAGTTTAGAAACGGAGTCCGTACAAAGCTTCCAAGAGATATTCTACTCCTACCTCCTTCCTTGATCCAAAAAGTACACATGCAATACAATAAGCACCATTGTCCTTAGCACTGTACGTCAACCAAACAAACTTGTCCAGCCATGATCTTTGAAAATGTCTATTACCTCCTGACTGAACAACATTAGGGAACTTGTAGCTTAGTGGTGGAGTCCACGGTTCTACTAGCATGTGGTATTTTAAGTCATCGGAAATAGTTTCAGCTCCAACAAAGTTGCCAATATCAAATTTTTCTGGTCCTACACTTTCTATAGAGATTTTAATATTTGAATTAGATCCACTGGTTGAGGTGAGTCACAAATAAAGTTCACTGACGCACTATTTTCAATTAAATCCACAGATTCGTTTCCTGTTGATTCAGGATTTTTTTTCTTGAAAAAACAAAATAAATCTGTCTGTCCCTTTCTTCTTGACATTATAATATCAATACTTGCATTCAAATCACATAACTAGCAAAGACAATAATTTATCACAAAATTGAATAGCAGGAGGAATATCAAAGTCACAGTATCACAATGACAATAGGCAGTAGCACAATAACCATAAAAAACAAAACACAAATATCACACTCACAGTTTACTAAGAGTAAATAAAACCATCATAGGTTATTATAATCACAAAGAGACTGAAATATTTATAAATTACACTTTATTTCACATAAGCATTAACAAAACGAAACACACACGTACAATGTTCCACGTCTAAGGCCACTCGAACGAATCGCTCCGGTATACTAAAAGTAGCTATTTCCAGCTACCTCTGACTGGTTTGAAACAGATTAGCGAACTTTTCACTGGAAGGGGGTAAGTCTTTCTAAAAATAGCACACTCCACCCCTCTCACTCCTATCCATTACTTGTGTTGAAGACAGGTGTATGAGGTGAACAGCCTGCACTAGGAATTCAGTAGGGGTGTGCATATCTTCGAAATGTCAAAATCAAAGTTGAAGCCTAAGTCACCTTCGATTCGACTTCGACAACCACTATAACCTTAGCATCTTGAGAAGTTTTGAAGTTATAATAAAACCTCTATAAATAACGAAAATATTGAAAATCACTAATTACTACCCATTTAAATAAATTATAATAATCACATAACAGCAATAAAAAGTATTTTAACACTAACTTGATATTGAATATATCTACCTATAACGCAAGCAGGAATAAACTCAGATATGTCAGCATAAAAATAATATAATATAGTGTGTTTTTTCCCTACTAAACTTTCTCTATATTAGAAATATTAGTAGATAATTTAAAAATTAATAATAGTGTTATTTGATAAAAAAAACTGTATTTGGTTTCAGCTTCAACCTTTCTTAGTATGCTTCAATCTTTGCTTCACCTGAGACTAAAAGAACATTCGCACATCCCTAGGAAAGATAACAACATGTATGATTTAATTTTTTGGTATTTTCTTTCTAAATATACATTTTTCAAATTAATTTTTTTAACACCACAGGGGAGTCAGCTGACCCTTTGACCCCCCCCCCCTGTATCCGCGCCTGGTAAGAAGACACATTTTGTTCTCTACTATCTTACCGATGCGGTACATTTCTCCTTCTTATTCCCCCTATACAAACTATGTCTATATGATTTTCCAGTTTCACTCCCACTAAAATTCGCCAGTGGTATGGATGATATTTTTAAGGTTTATTATATTCAGTAGTTAGCTGCCTGCACTAGTGGGCACACAGTCTAAATGTCAGACTCTTCTAGTTAGGGCTTTCCAACTGTGGGTGAGGTTGGGTTTGAGTCCCTGCTTGGGCTTTCTGATGGTGGGGTGCAGGGTTGGAGTTCTTATACCTGCTGATTCATGGGGTCCGATTCCAGGTAGGGTGTACTGAGGTGATTTTCCACTCTCTCTCATCGCAAATGTGGGTACACATAACAAAGCTAATATCCTGAAGGAAATTATTTGATTATATTGTGATAATACCCGTCTCGTTGGTGTATTAACTAACACACTTATTTTGTGTTTAGTTTGAGTGCCGAGGACTGGAGAGATTGATGTGAGAATCTCTGTCGAGTGAACTGGGGCTGGTTTTACACTTTCCCCCACTCAAATGTGGATTCAACCCTCCCAATTTCTAGTACATAAGCGTAGTTTATCCTTAAGCTTATAACATTAACGGTAGTAAAACGCGGTCTAAATAACGATAAGATTATCTTCGTGGTGATTAGCAGGGAGGAAGGGAGATTGAATCTATGTCGACCGTATCGTTTATGGTTACCCGCTCAGCTTTCACACAAGTGCAGGTACGTCGAAGCATTTTTCAACCCCCTGTCAGGACACTAGCAGTATATTTGGTAAATACAAACTAGTGACGTGTTAACAAATTATTATTCTTAATTTTTAAACCACCTTAACTAACTAGGAAGCTTATAAAAAGTCAAGGAGTTACAAGAGAATAACAGTATTTGTTTTATTTGTAAAAAACAATGGATGTTACATAAATAGAATTACAAATGTAGTAATATTATTTAGTTTATAAAGTTGAAGTCCAAAGTTAAACATAATATTATAATAAGATATTTATGGTGACAAAAGTCCCAAATAGGAAACATTAATATAAACATAATGTCCAATAAATTATAAAAACTAACAAGATTTGAAGTTGAAGACTTCGATGTAAATATATTCTCACTAAGTATAAAGCGGAATACGTTAATACAAACATATTTCCATAGTTAAAGCCAAAATAGACCAAGTATAACGTGAGCAATTTTATGTAACACATCACCCTAAGAAATTTACATGACTCAAAGTAAAGACTTTAATCCGAACATGGTGTCCCTACAAACACATATCAGTCAACCAATTACCTATGGCAAAAGATAAATGACGACACAACGCCAAATACAAAGTTACAGGGTAACTAATAGATATAAAAACATTACAATATTATATATATATATATATATATAAATTTTTCAAGCACACTAACGAAATACCCATAACATCTACCGAGCCCGCAAATAACGGCGTAATGTCCCAAACGTAAAATAATGATTTATAAAAGCTTGCTAGCCACCCGAGCTATGGCCTGACAAACGGCACACAAGAGCCGTGAAAATACAATATGACAAAAAGGGATGTCTTACAACCCCAATCAACTAACCTGCATCTTATAATAAACAATATTAGAGTAAAGATTAGGTACCCCCGTCTAGGCATGGTGCCCAAAAAGATAAACTACTGCCAAAACCTATACAAATTTACAATGGCCATAAGTTAAGTTCCCAATATAATGAAGCATAAAGAATGCAGCCAAGGTGTCCTCCCAGAAAAATATCCATCTGCACAAGTTGCAAACAATAAAACAAAGGTGGCAAAACGCGACTCTAAATTTTTCCGACTGGTATTAGAAAACAAAGTTCGCCCATGAACAAGATTGGTTCCCAAACTATCAAACCATAATAAATTATGGCTATAATGTATTCCACGGCCATAGACCAAAGGAACCCATCCTAAAGTTAACAATAAAATTTAATCCACCAAAATCAATAATTTAGAAGAGATTTCCCCATTCTAAGCCGAAAAGAATTTAGAATAAAGCAAATAAGTCTAAGCTTAATCCGGCACTCTCACCTTAGCAAGTTATTGGCACAATGAGTCACCATGTAAAAGATACATCGCAATATATAGTCGACACAAATACCAGACATGCCCACAAGAGAGGGAAAGGGGGAGGAGAAAATAGAGTGGAAGAGGGGAGCAAGCACCCCTTAGGAGGGATAGCGGTGACTCTAGCTAGGAGCTGCAAGATACTCTGAGAACCGTATAGGCGGCTGAACTGGAAAATACACTGGTCAAGTTGTTGTCTCCACTTTGTTTATGAGCGAGGCTTCTATCACGAGCGGATCGTTGGGTGTTATCTCCATTTAATCCATGGGAGTAAGTTGTAGAGAGAGATGTCGCGGCATATGTGCTCCAGTGTTTATGTTCAGCAAGGCATATGGTGAGTGTACTCCCATTTGATTGAGTTAGTTGTTATTCTTTTGTAACATCGTTACAAATTTTTCAAATTATGGATCACATACAAATGTACTCATTCTTAGTGTTCTTATTGTGAACTTGTTTTGTGTGTTCTGGCGTTGTTAACGGGAAAGTTAACGAGATAGCACCGTGACGTAATTCTTGTATATTATAGACCATAGTGCGATGTGTTGTCAATTGTGCGCCGCTGTTCTCTGCCAGTTCCCGAGTTAAAGAGGCAACCACTACAGACTAGATACACTTCATCACACTCAGCTCTTCACGGGACAAGAGGTGGAGGGGATATAGGAGAGAGATGGAGAGAGAGAAGACCACAATTACATACACCACACACATTCGTTTCTCCTAAACCTGATCATGAACGGGATACAATTATGTTTATCATTGAGAAAATGATAGTCATGAGACGTCTGAGGCAAATAAGAGCTTCCATTTTTTAAGTTTAGTTGGAAGGAATGAATGCGAGAAAAATTACTTTTTTGGCAGTTTTTATATAAAAGATTTTTTTCCATTAAAATAATAAAGTATTCCTCCAGTACAAATATGGAGCTAATTTCCTCCACATTGGGTGACCTGGTGGTCTAGGGATAAGGTGTCGGACTTCTATGCTGGGGTCCGGGGTTCAATCCTTGGTCCGGCAAAGATTTATTTGATTCCAAACCCTTCCTTCACCTCTGACAAGACTGTATAATCAACAACTTGTGAATGTGAGGAATGCCAGCCTCCATCGTGGTTCGGATTCCACGTTAAACTGTAGGTCCTTCTTCATCTCACAATCACCCTACCATTACAAAATTAGCGTAAATGGTACAACCCGAACAGGTAGTAAAGGGGGCGTGCTAATAATAATAATCTCCTCCACGGGTGATACCAACAGTTATTGAATATCTGTCAAGTGTGGTCCTAGATTTAATGAAAACTTTTTCCCCTTTATTAAAAGTTTGTCTTATTGCTGGTATCTCATGATAGATATTCAAAAACTTCTGTTGATATCACCAATTTAGAAAATTACCCGACTTTATGTTTTACCAGAGAAAATTTGACTTTGTTTTGATCAAAAAGTTTGCTATAAAAACGGAAAAACACGGCCTTTTCTCGCTTTTCTTGAAATTATAGATAAATGTCCTTTCTCTTTGCTGCATCCCCACCTTATTTAGTATTATCCAAAACTCTTACTTTTTTGGGGGGGCCCCTTGATTATCAAAGAAACATCTTAAATATGTAATTAAATTTACTGTTTGAAGTAAAAAAAAAAAATTTAATAAGTAGAAAAAAACGGAAAAGTTTCACCCCATAAGTAAAAAAAAAGATAGATAAGTCAGTTTAAATTAAAGAAAATATAGATTTTTTTAAAAATTTTTTAGAAAAATTTCAGCTCTGTAATAAAAAATATTGTTTGTTTAAATAATTTGAATGGCAAATGTGTTAACACAGTTTAATAGCCAATATTATATAATACGTATCAGAATTATTGTTTCTTAAAATCAAAACTAAATTTTTAATAAATTTTAATTAAATGAAAAAGAAATTAAATCTCCTTGTTTTGATTTGAATTGTGAGGGGTTGGAGTGGGTGCTTAACCCATAACCGGAAGATAAAGGGTATAAATCGGGTGTGTTATTTAAACCCATACAAACTAAACCCCAAATTTAAAATTTTTAAAAAAAGTGAGTGAAGGAAAAGCTCGTTAAATTATCAAAAGGGTTGTGCAATTGGGTGCGGAAAAATAACTTTTTTAAAAATTAAAAACTAAGAAGTATTACAAAAAATCAAAAATTTTTTTATCGGATTTAGATTTAAATGCTTTGGGTGGATACGTGAGTTGTATGGTTTTTTTTCCCGATAATGGGGAGATAAGAGTTAAAAAATCCCCGCCCGAGGGTAGTTTTACTAATCTTTTTTTAACATACCTCCCGAAATATTACTTTTCCAAAAAAAACGGCCTTTTTATTTAAAATTATGGGAGCCCGGGTGGGGGTGTAAAAAAAGGTTTTTTTTTACGTTTAGAAAAATTTTTTGGGAAAACTATATTGGGGTTGGCGCATAATGTAGAGTATGCCAATGTTGAAAATATTGTAGAATGTTACAATCACCCCCCTCATGATGACGTAAGCGCTTGTTTTGAGAAAATATACTCCCGTCCAAAAAATACAACTTTTATTAGGATCCCTACAATAGTAATTTCTTTTTGTAGTTCATGTAGGTTTAAAAAGACTGATAAAAAAATCGGGCTAAAAATTTCATCCCAAATAATTGTAATAGTTTGTTGGGTTTTGTATTAATATGTTTCCCTTTTACATTGTAACCTGAAAGGGGTTTCACGGGCGTCTCGGCGGGTAAAAGGGGGGGGGGGGGGGGGGTTCCTAAAGGGTTTTCCACCCCCCTCCACGCAAATGGGGTTCACTTCCTCAAATTTAAAACCTTCCCAATTCCTAATCCTTAGCGAAATTAGTATTAAAAAGGTTTAACCCTAAACGGGTAGTAAGAGCGGTGCTAAAAAAAATAATAAGGGGTACAAAAAAACGACGGTTTGTAAAGCGAGATACGAAGCGTCAATAGAGTTTGGGATTATATTCAATGGGATTAATTTGAGCTGTGTAACTTCGATAAAAAGGGGAAAAATAGTATGTCTCTGGGGGGTTTGGAAGAAGAAGTCCCAAAAAAACATGGATTTTTGGGAAAACTATCTGATATTCCAATGGGATTTTGTAAACAAAGGTCTAGGGGACTGAAAGAAGACTTCTTTTGCGTCACCTAGGTGTTTTTCTGTGTTCCCCCCCCCTTTCATAAAACGAACCCCTATAAATGGCTCAAAATTAGAAAAAATTGACTTTTTTTCATCTGCGATGGACGACGGAATTGTCCGACAAAAACAATGGAAAAAAATTTGTAATAGTATAATATCGTAACTTGGGTTTTTTTTAAGGTCTCAAAAATTTTTTCAACTCTTTTAATTTTGATATAAAATTTTAATTTCGTTTTTCAAACTTGTTTAGGGTCGTATATTTAAATTGTACTATACGTTTGGTATATCGCCACCTGGGCGCAAAAGTTACTTGAAATTATTCATTTTCGAAAATATCCCTCGTAAAATGTTGTTCAAATTTTTTTACGAGTTAATTTAATAGTTGATATTGTGGATATTTTTTGTTTTCTAACTTTGGGTTCATCTTTTTTTGTTTGCTTTTGAATTATCGTAAAGAAATGTAACTATTTATTTGTTTTTGAGGTTCGACTTAAAAAACTATTGTGTTTTAAAATATCTTTTATGTGTATGCCCTTTTTGGACTTTGAAGTATTGTTTTTTTGATAAATTATTGTTTTGTTCCAAGCTGATCGGGATGATAGCCCCGGGGGATTTGGCTATTTCTTTTAGTAAATTTTCGCGTTATGTAATTCCCTTACAAAAATGTTTTCTAAGTTTAAATAAGTAATTTATATTTTGGGTTTTTTTTAATAACGATATTTTGTAACCATTTGAAGGTCCCCATTAGGCCCTTGTGTTTTTTGCCGTTTTTAAATTTCAAATGAAATTGTGTTGTCTCATATAGACTGAACGTCAGGATAATGATTGTATTTCACGTTTCTCTTCTGTAATTATGCGAATTTTGTTGTTATCCCCGATTTTAAATTTTCAAACTATCTCATTGATAAAATGAGCCATGTATGTTTCTCCCTTTTTGTTTTTAAATATAAATAAACTTATATTGTTGTTTTAAAATATTTTTCATAATTTCCCTAAAATTGTTTTAGATTCACTCTCTCCCTTTTTTTATTTTCATGGTGGGGGTAGTAAGAGGAACAGGAGTGTGTAAAATTTTATATTTGAGAAAAGGTTTAATTTAAGGGTAAGTTTCCCCCATTTTGGGGAAGAGGAAGAAAAAAATTTAGTTAAAAAGCTGTTCAATCCCCTATCAGTATTCGAGCCGATCCCCCCGTCATTTTCGTCAGACATTGAAGGTGACACTTGGTCTTGAAATTTCGATCAAAAATCGGTTTTTGTGAAATGGGGGTAAAAAAACTTGATAGAAATTTAACATTGATGTATTTTAATAACCCAAACTTTGTCTAAATTCTCGCAGACAAAGGGGGGCTGGTGACTATTGTAATTAAAGTAGGTTTCAAAACCCCACACACACAGAGGTTTTTGCGCCAACCGCGTGTCCCGTGCTCTAAATGATAGTGCAGACAGGGCCCCACGCAACCCCTGTAAGTGTGTTCCATTTTAAATTTTAATCGGGAGAGTTAGGTTTTTGTATAAAAATTTAAAATGTTTTTTTTTTCACTTTCATTTTTTCTTAGGTATTTAACGAACCGATTGATTATATCGCATTGACATAAAAACAATTATTTTAGAACAGACCAATATCGAGCCTTAGGAAGGGTTCCAGGGATTGGATAGTACGATTAAGTTAGGTAAAGTCTCCTTGGTCCTCAACTCATATCCATATCATCCTTCACCTCATGGGGAAATGAAAAGGTCTCCACGAAGAATGTCGATTAGAAATTTGGGAGTCCCTGGGCAACGATACTTGTACAGGCAATCTTTAACAAATTTAGCTAAGATTGATGTGTAAGACCGCCTTTATTATATCTTACAACCCGCCCGGAAAATTCCCCTCATATTAGATTGGGATGAAAGGGAGAAAGGTAGAATCTGAGGAAATGTTTCATTTATTGAAGGAAGGAGAGTGGGAAACTATTACCCCTAATGGTATTCAAACCAAACGGTAAATCAGAGAGATGTTTCCCTTATCCATTTTTTGAAAATTTGTGGGGGGGTTATTAATTTGTACTGGGTTTCCCACCGTTATGGGATACTCTAAAGCGGGGTCCCAATTATTTTTGTCGAGGTCTGTTTTAAAAAGTCGAATTCTTCTGCGGTCCCGGGAAAATTTAAAGTCATTTTTAGTTAAAACCTATAGACTATTCTAAATTTAAAAAAGTATTTTTTTTCCTTTTATTTTTTTATTATTTTTTATTTTGGCCTTCAAGTTTTTACTACAGCCACCACGAAATAGATAATTTTTCTGTTTTCGCTATTCGTCAAGGTCTTTAAAAAAGTCCCCGCGATCTGGATTTTTGGATCACGGTCAGCCCGCTTAATGTTATTTTCACGTAATGGTTTTAGGATTAGTAAAGTTTTTTTATTAAATATACAGTTTGATGGGAAAGAGTGGACACCATTTGTAAAAAATACCTAATTACACCGTCGGATCCAAAACCCCGATCCCGTCATCGGCAGTTGTCCATGAAAAGTAGCAATTTACCACGCGGTCACCCAAGTGGGCTGTGGTTATTAATACGATGTAGCGGACGTACCCCGTGGCTGTTACCTTCTAGGTGGGGTTGCCTTTGGGGAAGAAGAGCATGGCCCTTTGGTGCCCTTCGGGTGTCTTTTAAAAGCCCTTGGCGGTTTTGGGTTTCACCCAGGGACTCCAGAGATCCGTAAAAGCCAGCCCTGTCTGGGAAAGCGCTTCCTCGTGGATGGTCGGTGGGCTAACTCCCTGTCGGGTGGAACATGCATTTTTTCGTGACCTGCCAAAAATCTTTCAATTGTCGTTAAGGGCCCCATAACTGCGAGTTTATTATTGGAAAAACAGTTAAAAATTCAAAAAAATAAACCACCCCTTATTCAGTTGTTAGGTTCTGCCCCCTTAGCTAAAGGTATGGTCTAATTTTCCCACATAGCTAAAAAAAATTATTGGGGAAAGTGGGTTTCCACCCTTTACACTTATCAATTACATTGGGGGTGGGTGTGGGGTTTGATTAGAACTTTAACTGTGAAGTAGCATATTTTTTATTAACATGTTTTATACAATCCCCTAGTGTGGACAGGGGTTGGGGCATTGGTAGTGTAGTGTTCTCTTCACAATAACCATTTTTTAAAAAAAGCTCTTTTATTTTTCCCCAATACCCGGGTTGTAGCTTGTATTTTTTTTTGAACCGGTTTTACTAACATTTGGGTTATCGCTTTTGCACTAATTATCTAAGTGTTAAAGATGAGGAAGGTTGAATTTTTAGAAGAAGATACCCAATTTTTGAGGGGTAATGGGAAACCCTTTAAAAATCACTTAATACACCCCACCGGATCGAAATCGATTCCCGTCATGGCGTTAGTCTACTGCGGAAATTTCGCCTTAGACCCTGCAGCCCCGAAGCGGGTTGGGAATTATTAAAGTTTTACAAAAAAGTTAAAAAACCCACAACAGAAATGGTTTTTTTAAAAACTATAAACATAAAGTGGGGAATTTTAAAATTAAAAAAACCAAAAAATTTGCTTTTTTTTAAAGCTTTCAAACTTATAGCTCTCCCCCCTCCCCCCCCCAAATAAAGTTTGAATAATTTGTGGTGTGAAATAGGTGTCCCCGGTGTAATTTTCCCCCCCCTATTTTTTGGTATCGGTCTTATACCGTTTTTTTTGTTTACATATTACTAATTAGCCGTGTGTTAGGAAGGGAAAAAGGGTTTATATGAGGGTGTGTACCCCTTCATGGAAGGATAAGGGGAAAAAAAAATGCAGGGAAAACCACCCTCAGTTTCCGATAAGATTTGACCCCCAACCCCCCCGTGTCGGTAATCTGTCTATTTTGACATAGGTTACGAAGTGGGTCCTCAATGTTACAGACGAACGAAAAGTTGCTGTGATAGTAGCGACCAAACAGTTTTTGGGGGGAGTGAATTGATCCATTTGAATGGTATCCATTCAGACTTTTTTAAACAAGCACCACAAAAAAAAAGTTTTTATTTGATCCATTATCATAATACCCCCTAATCCCGAAATGTATTTCCCTTTGAATGTTTTCATTCAGACATTTTTTTAAACGAACACCACAAATAAAAAATTGAAATTTTTCCACTAGAAAATTTGCATTTAACCCCCAAATTTTGAAGTATCCATTTAATTGCGGGGTTCTTTTTGATGGGAGTTGCAGAAAATATCCTTAACTCTTCTTTGTTTACTAGAGATCAAAACACTTATCCTTAACTAATTTTTAGTTTACTGAGATAGAGGAGCACTGATATGTAATATATTAAAAAAGAGAAATACTTATTGGTGTTTTTTTTAAAAGAAAAATTAAAAAGGGGACTTTACAAATCTTGTAGTTTCTTTATCCAAAAAGACTGGGGGTTCATTAAAAAAACAAAAATTTCAAATGCTATTTTTATTTAAAAAATGAAGACTAGGGTTTTATTATTTTGAAATTTTGTTTAAGGGGGGAAATTGAAATTTAATTTTTAAGTTGAGTGCCCAAAAAATATTGTGTTCCTGGGGGTGAAAATAGAATGTCCCCATTTCTTTCGTTCATTAAGAAGTCAAATAGTCCATCATCAAATTTGAGACATGGTTTTTTGGGTTTTAAAAAACCCAAAACAAAAAAAGTTATCTGGTTGGTCTATCTGAACTTACGTATCATTATCGAAGCGCGAAAATAGAGGATTTCCCCAAATTCCCAAAAATAGTAATATTATCAAGGGAAGTCTCTCTCTGTCTTGGTGCAATGCGTAGGTTTGCCCGGGCAGCCCCCCTCGGGTGTGCTCCCCGAATTTTATTTGTAGGAAAATCAAAAAATATTTATGGTATCTAAATTGATGGAAAGCAAAGAGATCAAAATAAATAAGTAAATGAAATTAAATTGCTAAGTTGTGTTATTGTGTTAAATAATATTCCTTATAAAAAATGAGTAGAGATAAGTAAAAATTATGAAAGTTTAAATGCAAAACCGGTACTAATATTCGGTAGGTACATTTTTAAAATGTCCCCAAAAACGTGGGGGAGTATCATGAAAAGGTAGTAGTATTGCGAACATAATAAAGGCTTTTGCCTGGGGCCAAATTTGAGGTTTAAAATGTACGGTTTTTATTTTATTAAAAGAAAAAATGTAAGTTGTTCCAAATGGCAGGATTTTTTTTGTTTTAAAATTTGGAAAAATTTTAATTTTTTGCCATTCATGGACACAAAATAGGGAAACTTTCAATTATGGCAAAATTAAAAAAATTTTAAAAAAAAAACGGTATTTTGAAAAAATATTTTAGGGCCCGAAATTTTATGAAAAATGTGTTGACACCGAAAAGGGTTAAATTTTGTTCAGGTGGGTTGTTTTGTATTAAAAATTATAAATATTCCTAAAAACTTGAATATTTGGTATTTGTGAGTCTTTGAAAATTATTTTTTAAATAATTTTAAACTGTGATTGATGGCTTTTTGTTGATTTGTTTAAATTATATAAATTCCCCAATTTATTTTACAATATTATTTGGTTTCAATGGGATTTGTTTTGTTTATGTGTATAGAGGGCAAAAAATATATAAAGTTTTACGGTTTAACCCGTCCGAATTCCCTACAAATCACGATGAAATTTTTTTATTTTTAAAGTTAGAAACAAAGATTTTTTTTTTTTACAAGCCCCCCCTTGTTTGCTTAGCTGGGGAAAAGGTTAGGGAATTTTATTAAGGGGCATAAAGAAAAGGGTAGAGAAACATAAATTGTTTTGGGGATGTAGTGTTGAGGGTGTAAAAAATAAACACTTCGGGTTTTTTTTAAACAAATTAACAAAAACTAGCACATAAAGTGTGGCCATTTTAGTTGAGTAAATAAATATAACTTCAATTCAACTCCAAACCCAGATAGACACATTTTAAAATGATGAAATTATCTGTAGATAATGGGGGTATTCACTTTAAAACCAATTATAAAAAATTTTAAAAAAACTAATTACAAAAAATCGTTTCTTTTTTGCCCTGCCCTGTTTAGATTTAAGTTACTTTAAATTTTTTTTAGGTAATTGATGGTTTTTGTGTGCAAATAATAGGCGTCGTTTAAAAAGTATGCTGTCAATTTGTAAAAAAATAGTATTTAAATACAGGATTGCCAAACAAATTTTTCCGGGTTTTTATATTTATTATTAGACCCCATCTTACTACCCGTTCGGTTTATACGCACTTACGTTTTAATTTTAATTTTTTGTGAGTGAAATGGGGGGACCTACAGTTTAACGTGGAATCCGAACCCCGGGGGAAAACCTATTTATAATTTTGTGTGTGTGTGTGTCTATGAACAAACTTCTTATAAAAGAAAAAGTAAATTTTTTTTAAAAATAAGTCCTAAATCCGTGTTTTGATTTTAAAATATAAGACAAAAGTAAAAAAATTATATTTTTTATTTTAAAATAGAGATTAGTGTGCTCTTAGTAAACACGGAAAGGTTAAGGTAAATGTGCTCTTTGTAAACATAGAATGATTTTGGGAAGTTTTTTTTTTGCTGCCTTTCAGAAAGTTGGTACCGCAATTAAAAGGATCGAATTCGGATGGTACAAATTTAAGATTTTGTGGGGGATAATGCAAATATTTTTGAATACAAATTTAAATTAATTTTGTGGTGCTTGTTTAAGAAAAAGTTGAATGGGACCATTCAGAATTGATAATTCGGTTTTGGGACATTATTAAAATGGATACAAATCAGATTTTTTTTTGTTTGGGGTTTTTTTTGTTCTGAAGGAGACCATTTTAGATGGATGCAAAAGGATTTAGTGGATATAATGCAAATAAATTACAGGGGATAGGATACAAATCAGGGTTTTCGTTTTTAAAATGTTTTTTTAAAAAAGTTTTTGAAAGGGACATTCGAATGGATAAATTCAGGATTTTGGGGGTATTATGATAATGGTAAAAATCAGATTTTTTTTTGTGCTGCTTGTTTAAGAAATGTCTGAATGGATACAAATAGGTTTTGTGGGATTTGATAAAGGATACAAAACGTTTTTTTTTTTGTGTGCTTTTGTTTAAAAAATGTCTGAAGGATACAATTTTTCAGAATGGATCGATTTGGATTTTGTGGGTTTATGTAATGGATCAAATCAGACTTTTTATTTGTGTGCTTTTTAAGAAATGTCTGAATGGATACAATTCAGGATTTTGTGGGTATTATGATATGGATACAAATCAGCTTTTTATTTGTGTGCTTGTTTAGAAAATTTGAATGGATAAATTCAGGTCCGTTTTTGTAAGCTCTATCGAGTGTAAATGAAGATAAGGGTCGTTGTTGTGTTTCTCCGAGAAGATGAACTTGATTGAAAGACGTCACCCGCTTTAGCGTTTTCTTGATAAGAGGGTAAGTTGAGAGCCATGAGAGTTCTTTGGCAATAAGAAGATTAAAATTTTACTTCTCGTATATAAGTGGGGTCAGCGGCATCGCCCTCACTCGGTTGTTGTTTTGAGCAGTGGGATTCAACTTGGGGTTGTGTACTCTTGAGAAAATTTTTATTTGAGCACCCGTTTTTACCCCTTTGGTTTTAGCTTTAATATAATTACGCTAATGGTTTTTGGAAATTTTGGGAAAGGTGATTTGAGGAAGTGAGCCCGCATTGCGTGGAGGGAGTGAACAGCATAGTTTAAGTCTATTAAAAAAATATCGATGAAATAAAAATATGTAATACAAAACACTGAAATGTCCAAGTCCGGACGGGTTTTTCGGGTTTAATACAATATTTTAATTAATTTTTGTCATGACTTCTCCTGAAGCGCCAATTTTAAAAGTCAAAAAAATTTTCAATTACCCGGGCTTAAAAAGTGTTTCTATCGCCTGGGTTGAAAAGGGGGAGGGGGTGGTTTGTCCCTATACGTCCGGGACATCTCATCGGCCCTTCAATGGATGAAAATCAGCACGACACATCGATCAAGTTGTTGGTGATTTAAGTCTGACTTAAAATTTTAAAAATTTGTTCTTTTTTTTTACTGTAGGCCCATTAAGGGAATTAATAAAGCATTTCTTAAAAATCAAAGGTTTTTAACTTTGAAAATTTTTGTAAAAATTTTATAGACGCCGTGATTTTTTAAGATTTTAATTATGAATTATGTAAAGCTTTTAAATTTTTCATCAAAATATATGGGAGCCCTGATTTTAACTTAGGTATTTAGGAATATTTAAAAAAACCACTTTTCTAGAATTTAAAATGTTACCACTTATGCATTTATGTAAAAGTTTTAAAACGCCTTTATCTTTCCTTATATTTAAATTTTGAAAGTTGTAAAAAATTTAAAAATTTTTTCATCAAAATATTAAGGGCCCTGATTTTTACCCCAGGTATTTAATTAAAGAAATTAAAAAACCATTTTGTAAAATTTAAAGCGTTAAAACTAATGAAATTTAGTAAAGGTTTATGTACGCCGTGATTTTTCCTAAATATTTTCTTATGAAAAATTTTGTAAAATTATAAAATTTTTTCATCAAAAATATAGCCCCAGTGTAGTTCCGTTATTTTTAAAAAAAATTTTAATGACAAAATTTTTTGTGTGATATAAATCAAAATTTAAATACTTTAAGGGTTGTGGAAATTAGAATCTATTATTTAATTTAATTTCTTTGTTAGTAAAATTTTTTAATAACAAAATTATAATCACTGCGGCTTACAAAAAACCCAATTTGATACAGCAAAATTTGATAAAAATATATTAATGTTTGACGCAAATATAAAATCGGTTCATTTATTTTTTAATTGTATTAAGGGAATTAATAAACACACTTTTCTAAATATTCAAGCGTTTATAACTTATGAATTTATGTAAAAGTTATATAGTTTGCCGCGATTTTTCATAGATATTTAACTTATGAATTTAAATGTAACAGTTATAAATTATTTCATCAAAAATATAAAGCAGCCCAAAATTTTATCCTAGGTATTTTACTTAGAAATATATTTAATTTTTAAAATTTTTCATCAAAAATAAACCACCGTGATTGTTCCCTATGATATTTAAAAAAAATTCAAGAAACCTCATAAATTGTATTCAATATTGATGTGAATAAATGTAAGTTCCGTAGAGTGACGTTGAATTAACACACACCAAAGATAAAAAAATCTGTTAAATTTTGTTTATTGCATTGTAAATAAATGTTCGTAAAACTGTTTTGTTTATGTTTTAAAGTCTACACCCATACACCCCTCATATCCTATAATACAACTATCTTAAGCCATATTAGTTAAAATTGTATAAACCAATATTTAAATAAAGAGACTGGTGTAAATGATTTTTTTAATAGTATACTTGGTCCTCCTCTCTAATCATATCCTACAGCCCAAAAATTTTTTTTTTTACTAAAGCTATATTAACTACATATGTGTACTCAATAAATCTTAAAGTTTACTACTCTGAGCTATTTAATATTTCATTCTGGCATTGTTGACACATGTATATTGCAATTTTTCCTGCCTGTTTTTGACTCTCCAAGGACCCCCAAAAACAACCTGTTCTAGGGATTTAAAAAAAAAATTAACATTTCTTCCTAGTTATTTATTGACCAACAGCAGGAGATTCTTTAAATTTTTTTTAAAAACTTTTATGCATAAAACAGACACAACAAAGTTTTTAAAATGAAAATTCACTAATATTATTTAGGTTTGTGACCCGTAAAAGTAACTAAGCGGAGTAGTCTGGTATGGTTGGTTGAGGAGTTTGGAGTTCGAACATTTGTCCTATTAAACTAAGAATATTTCCAACTCTCCCTACACACAAATGGGGTACACTTTCCCTTCATAAATACTTTCATTATTTTACACCATTAGGTATTTAAATTATGTTATGAGTAGTAATAATAAAATTTATTAATTATGGATATGTCTGTACATCACAAGATATTGAAAAAGTCAAAATTACTAATTTTATTCGTTATATGGCGCAGAATGAAAGTGATTAGAAATGAATATATGTGAATATAAGTTTGGCTTATCATAATAAAAAAATTTGATGTGTGTTTGTGTGTATGTGTATGTGTATGTGTGAACTTGCCACCCTTTCCTTAAACCAAATTTAGTTAATTTATAAACGCTATCCAAACAGTGAAACTGTTTACAATAACAATAATAATAAACGGGTTATCCTTTCTACTCATTAATATATAAATATATTTAATTATACAATCAAGCAAGGGTTTATTGCTAACGTTATATTAACTCAAATTTGTGTAAACAATAAAGCTAACATTTACCAGTCTACCAGTCTCATTCCAGCAAAGTTGTCACGTGTATATTGCTAGCTCTTCCTGTCTTTGAATATCCCGGGATTTCCAAACAGATGTTCTAGGGGTTTAAAAATAATAATAATACAATATGGTTGAGTATTGTTTTCACTGAAAATCAGCAATTAATTAATTTTAAAAAATTCATACCATGCAACCACAACACCAACGGCAACATAGAGCTTTTTTACAAGCAGCATATTATTATTTTTTGGTCTTGTGACCACTACAGGTAATTAAGTTGAGACTTTATAGGGCAACAAAATGTGATAACAAGAAAAAATATAATTACTCTTTTACCCAATAACACACCAGGAGAGAATATAATCTCTTCTACCATCTATAAAAAGAGTAGGTAGGAGTCTCCCCCAAAATAGTTAAGGACGCGCTGAGAAGCACTAGAACCCTATTGACAATGTCTCCCAAAGTGTTTACCCAGCATTTTCTCTTTCCCACACCATCAAGCACAATATCGTTCCCTTTTATTGCTGGCCTCTTCCCCTAACACAACGTTATAAACTTTTGTTGACGTAAATATATGTTTGTTTCTTTCAAAAGGACCTTCCTATGAACATTGGACTGTTGCACCAGGGTGAGCCCTTTATTATAGTGAATCCCGTGCCACTTATACCCTGCCAAAGCTAAAATTCATTTTTAACCCTACTTGGACTCGAACCCAATTCTCTTAGTGGTGGGATTAGAAACATCTGAAGTAGTACTGTAACAATTCAACGTATTTATTTATTTGAGTGAAAAGATATTTTTTAAAAAATTGAGTATTTTTCATAAAAAACAGACAAGATATTTGTGGGCCCCTAACCCCTAATATGAATGAAAATGCTAGTTTAAAAAATTTTTAGTAGTGAAAACATTTAAAATAATTTTTATTTTTACAAATAGCACAATATCCCTTTCTTGATAAAAAATTTTAATTGTATGAATCAAACGAACTCCCCACGATTTAAAAATATTTTATTTTTTATTCCCTTTGAAGAAAACATATCGACATAATTAAAAATTTTTAAAATTTTTTTTTGATCCCTTTTTAATTTATCAAGAATGTAGCTTTTATAATCATAGCCCACAGCAAGGGGTTTAAAACGACTTAATAAAGGAGTAGTGATTGTAAAAATTGATTAGGGAACATTAGCTGGAGAGGGACAGGAAAACCCCAAGGGAATACTTCCCGCTACATTTTTGCTTTGGTTTGGGGCCCCAATAAGTGCAAATAATAGTCAACGTTTGGAGAGTGTAAAACCCCTATTACTGGTAAGTTGTCATTTTTAAGTATATCCCAAAAATATCTGTGAAGCTACCTAACCCTTAATAATTTTTTTTTGCCCCAAAATGACGTTTTTATACATCCCTGGTGACAAATTTAATAGTATGACAAGGGAAAAGCAGGTGTAAGAGAGTGAGAAAGATGACTAGACGAAAGACTGAAGTAAGCAGGGTCGTTTTACTATTAAACAAGACTTCCGGGGCCCCCAGGGGAGCAAAAGGGTGGAAAAAGTTTTAATTTGAAAACAAACAGCGAAAATTTGAGGCAAAAATTTAAAAGAAAAAATAAATAGGGGAAAAAATAAAAAATAATTGTTTTTTAAAAGCATACGGAACAAACACTTAATAATTTTTACTTTGACTAATGTTATGCCTTACTACCACAAAAAGTAAAAATAAAAGCCCTACCCGTAGACCTAAAAAAACATATTTTAAGACCTTGATTTATCTCTGCCCAGCGTGGAGGGGGGCTTGCGATCATTCGCGACTTTATAATCCCTCCCTCTTGTTTTTTTTGTCTTGCAGTCATTTTTTTTCAATTGTGTTGGTGGTTTTGTTTATTTTTTTTTTGTTACTTATTAAGAGGATATTTTCAAAGTCAAAGCCAGTTTGAAATTTTCGCACCCGTGCGTTGCGAGGGAGTGGAGTTAGATGAATCGTCAAGCAAGTATCCTATAGAGAGGAAATACTTTGGGGGAACTACAACGTATCCTCTTTTACTCTGTCATTCTTTCTTCAAGAGACAAAAATCACGAGCACACAGAAGGATGTGAATTATTTAGGGGGGACAGAGTGGGGAAAGAAAGAAAAGAATAGTAAAAAAGGCATTGACTCTTCGTTTGCCCTTTCGGGTTCTTACAGGCGCTGGGCTGTCTCTTTGGGTTTAACCCCAAAAGGGTTTGGCCAAGGGGTCCCCTTTTTT